>VWZG01006123.1:1073549-1101775 GCA_013396735.1 Grallaria varia | reverse complement strand
GGGAGGGGGACGGGGGGGACGGGGGACTTGTTACTGGTTGTAACACATTGTTACATAATTACATGTTGTAACTTTTTACTGGAAGCCAGTGACAGCAGCTAGGCTGAGACCCAGGTTAGATAATGAATAGCTTAGTTTTTGTTCTGTACAAAATTGCTTTCTTAAAGCTCCATTACACTTTTCCACATCTGTTAAGACATACCATGGGAGAAGGATTATCATGAGGATTGTACAGATCTTGTAGGAATGAACTCTGCAGTCCCCAAGGTAAGAGATGTTCCTCATTTAACAGGATTAAGAGGTAAATAAACTGAGGGGATAATAGGAGAAGAAGGTACAAATCACAGTGATAAAATCAGTGTTAACTCTGGGCTTCTGGGTATTTCAGTTTAAAACAAGGGCTTTGGTGAGAAGGTGGTGAGATGGCTTAGTGGGTAGGGTACCGTGCTAGTACCTGAGGTTTTGTCCAGTCCTCACCCAGATATCTTGCATTACACAGAACAACATTAAACTTTTCCTGTAACTCAGGTGTCTGTGAGGCTGCTCCTTCTCTACTTCCCAGCCATGCTGTGCTAACAAGCCCACTGACAAGGAGAAGGTGTTCAACAGCTGGTGATGAAGATCAGGTAAGAGCAGACACAATGACAACCAAACCTGTTGTGTGGCAATCTTAGAATTTTTATTCAAGTTTCCTTAGACAACTACAGCTCTACAGTGACTACACATTAAATACATGGTGCTTTGTTCAGTTTGGTCACAAGATCAGTGCTCTTGCTGACATGAAAAGGCCTATAGCTTGGAGCTACACAAGCATTGCTGCAGTTGTCAGAGTAGTCGGGAAAATAAAGCACCTCCTAGCAGCCATGCTTTGAAACATTACTGACAAACAAAACAGGAAAAGATCATCATCTTTATCTGAGAACAGTTGGTGTTCAAATAAATATTTTGCATCCAGCACACACTAAATTCCATTAAGCGCAAGAACATGGTTATGTGAGAAGAAAGGGCAGATCATTTTGATCATTTTAATGATATCTGTGTCATGCCAATTATTGTTACTCTGCCCTGCCCTGCTTCTCCTGTTCACAGCCCAGCTGTCTTCACCTTTCAACCAGGTGGCTGATGCAGCTGCCTCAGCAAAACCATTTTTACCCTGTATGTCTTCTTCCAAAACAAAAGGCACAAAATATCCCTCAGCAAGGGTTTCTCCCGATATTTATTTCATTTACTCCTCTTATGCTTTCTGTCTTCAGGCTTCCTTAAAAATGTAATTCCTATTTCTGTCACAGCATCACCCTTCAGCCTATCCTGAAGGAAGGTAACTTCTGCTGCTAGGTGAACCTAGAAAGAATCAGGTCTGATCAGTTAAGCAAAGAAATCCCCAGTTTCCCACCCTCTTCCAGTATAAGAGCTTTCTCTCTCCCTCTCACCACAAGAGGACCCCCTTTCTCAGGTTTCATAAGTAACAGATTTCTAGTTTGCTTTAAAATAACTTTCCCGACTAAGTTAATAAAAAGGAAGTTTATATTTATATAAGAAAGCCATTTTTAAAATTAAAATATATGAATTTTTAACTCATAAAAGGATGTGTGAATTACATAACCTGTAAAAAGGATGTATAAATCACTAATTCTACTAACTACAGGAACTTTGTAGCCAATCAGAAAGTAGCAGAAAGACAAAAACAGGAAATCTTGCTGGTTGAATAGGCCGGCTGGGCAGCAACATCATAGAAAACAAGAGAAGAGAGCATGTGCTAAGACACAAGGTAAAAAGTTTAACCCTGAGGAAGGCTATCATTCATGACCACAAAGAGGATAAAGAAAAGCAAAAGATCACCACAATGGAGAACTGTGCATGCTCTAGCAGACAGGCTGATGTGACTGAAGAATGTGAGATGAAGTTAGAGACTGCTTGTTTAGTATTTCCTGTTTTTTGAAATGTATAAATGTTTAAGTTTTGCTCAAGAGGGTGGGTGAGTTAGGTGGAGTTATCCCACTCATTCCCAGTGCTGAATAAACAAATACCTGCTGCTCAAATGCCAAGTGTCTGAGTAGTTTTTTTATTAGCCACGCTTTTTGGCATCAATATACTATGGAATTTGTGTAATACAGTGTCCTCCATTCTAGTGCTTTTCTTTCTTCTGAGAACCTAAATTGTACGCTTGATGATTTTGTGATCATAGAACTTCCTGGTCACATACTAAAATTTACAATATAATACTTTTGCTAATCAGTCTTGTATCAGATACTATAATTCTGTGATTGGTGTATATGCATAATATTTGTTCAGTTTTTTTTTTCTCTTGAAATATAAGATATATGCCAAATTAGAGAGAAATATATATGCCATACTGAGAGAAACATAAAGCAGCCCAAAAGTAATCTCCTGGAAAAACCACAGGAGCTCTACATCTCAGTCTCATTCAAATTATGCCCTTTGTTAACTATTTTGTAAAAGTCCTAAATTTAAGAACAAAATGTGGAATGCCATCTGATACACTTCAGATGCTTTGTTTTTAACATTATATTTATCCACACTTTGTTCTCCCTTTCAGCAGGTGCTGTGGTAACCTGAGAATATTATTTATCTGCATGTATTTGAATCAGGGTTGTTACTGGCCACGGCTGTGCAGGAAATCATGATAGGCTCAAGCAGCAACCCAGCATGCCTCCCTGGCCCTCCACATTGCATGTTAGCTGGCTCCCCAGTCTCATCTGACTTTTGCACCCGAGTCAGCCAGTGAAGAGCCAGGAAGGGACAGCGTGGAGGCGAGTCAATCCATGTGCTTCTCTGCCTCAGGATCCAGTATCAGTCTGGTCCTCTTTTATTTAGAGACAGACATTTAATCTGAGAGATTAAACAGTATTGTATTTCCTTCATTTGTCTCAGTAAGTGGTTTTGCTTCCTTGTTTCTCTGCGAATCAACAAGGAAAGGAGAAAACAGATGTGCAGTTCCTTACCATTTCCAGGGCACCTCGAATCACCCCACAGAGGAGGTTACAGTAGCAAAGTGATGCTCGTTCTGCTGGCAGCTCCTCCACAAAGTCCACCAGAGGGTTTTTGTCCAGGATTAAGGAGAATTCATTTCCTGCAGCACTACTGCAAATCACACTAGGGGTGACCCCAAGGTACATCTTGAAAGCAACCTGCAAAAGGATGAAATTCTGCTGCTTGAATCTATTGTGTGCAAACCAGAGGTGACACTTTAGAATGCAGTATCCTGTAGACTACTTTTGCCTCAGGAAAGTAGGGGGAAGGGCCAGACAGACTAGAAATGAAACTTAGGTTTGTCTCTTCTGTGATTCGCTTAAGCCAGCAATGCAAATCTGGAGTTGTGTGATGTTCCAGGAAAACACAGCAGAAGGCTGTTCTGTCTTTGATGTTCCTGCCTTTACAACCCCACACAAAGTGGTTTTACTGTTTTCACTCGTCTGCTTTCAGTCACGTCATACTCCCCTGGGACCATTAGCCTCTATATTAGGTCCTTCACTACACTGCCTGCAACTTCTACCATCACAGCTCAAGATCTCCTGCAACGTACCAGTGTGTATTTTCACTCTGATCTCCATCTGCAGCCACAAAAAAAAAAACCCCAACTAACCCATGGGAACACGATTGCAAACTGATTACGTAGAGTGTTGCTCGCTCGCTCGCTTTCTGCTACGGATGGATGTTGCTGTAAAAGCGCAACATCTGCTCTGCTGGCGGCGGGGTCCCCTGCGGGCGCCGTCGTGCGAGCGGTGACATCACGGCGCTGTCTCGGCACTGCGCGGGCAGGCGGGCCGGCGGCGGGCTGCTCCTCCTCGGGGGAGCTCTGCCCTGCTGCACGCTGCTGCGAAGAGAAACGCGGCTCGGTTTTCACCCTTTTTAGTGAGCATCAGGCATGGATGCTTTCCAAACAATCCTAAAGTTCTTCATGACCCGGAAAACCGCTATAGGTTACAGTTTTATGGCGCTGCTGACAATGGGAGGGGAGCGTGTGTTTTCTCTTGTTGCTTTCAGGTGCCCTTGCAGCGGCGAAAACTTCAGGTACGGTTTGGTGTTTCTCTTCTCCCCGGCTCTTGTTTTGCTAGTTATTGGATACTTTTTGAACAGCAAGACCTGGAAACTCTTCACAGGCTGCTGGGTGAATCCCAGGAAAATATTCCCCAGAGGGAATGTCTGCCATTTCTTTTATGTCTTTGGACAAATCACTTTAAATGCCCTGGTAGCCCCAGTGATGTGGCTTTCTGTGGCTTTGCTCAACGGGACTTTTTACGAATGTGCCATGAGTGGCTTGGACAATCCTACCTACTTAAATGCGGTTTGCGAGAGAAAATCTGAACACTGCTTTGGAGAGCTACACATGGTAGCCTGTGGCAAGAGCTCCATGCCCCTTTCAGAGAGTGATGAACTGAGACGAACACTTCAAGCACAGTGTCAGGTAAGAAAAAATTATAAATAAAGACCATTATGCAAATTGTACTGCTGCTGTGATTTATTTGTGGAAGACCTTGATGGCAGATGTTCTGTTAAAACCATTGGTTTCACATAAACAATGTTTTGGCAAGGTGCAGCCTTGCAAAATGCAGTTCAGTTCAGTTTGAGTTGTTCCAATGATGACAGTGTAAATAAGACCAGAAAACTTCAAGCTTTCTTCCTGAATGGAGATAGCTCTACAGAGACCAAAATGACTGGATTGTTTAGGATGCTGAATTAACAGATGTCACCCCATTAAAGGGGTCTGCCCTGTTAGAAAATCATGCCATACTCTCTTATTTTAAACCATTGTAATAACTGTACCTTGTACAATGTAAAACATTGTGATAACTATATTGAAATCTTAGGTCACCAACAGTAGAAAAATACTAGAAAATAAGATTTGTGACAGATTTTCGACTGCCTACATAATGTGTTTCTATTTGTGTTCCTCATATCCATGATGCCGTGTGTGAGCATGTTTTTGCCTTGCGTAGAGGAAGGAAGAAACACTAACAGAAAGCAAGCAGAACATGCAAAGCTGAGATCTTACTACATTTTACAATACTTGTGTGATACAGTAGCTTTGTAGCACAAATAAATTCAGAGGCAAAAAAACAAAACAATGGAGAGAGAGAGAAAAAAAAAAAAGCCACAGAAAAGGAAAAACACCGTGGAGCCAGGAATTTTTTGTCAGGCAATTGTATCCATCTGGAATGATTTCCTCCCTAAGAGCCTGTTTTATTTTCAAGTCCTCTTGCAAATAGGACTGGAATGCAGACAAAGCTTGCACTGCAGACAAAGTATTTATTTGGAGAGTTTTAGATGGCAATAACAAATAGTGCTTAAAAATGTAAGTTATATGTATAGGAAACAGTGAAAGAACAGTGACTCAGTTTATAGCATGAGAATACATGGGTTCATTTTCCAAGCTGCAAGAAACTGAAAAGCTGCTAAAAGAGCAATTTCTCAAGTACTCATAGTAATCATCAGTCAGTGCAAAGTGATTGGGAAAAATAAAAGAAAGATAAACTATTCTTCCATACCAGTTGGTAAAAATATTTTTTGTCAAGATTCTCTGTTTCACACACTTCCCTGAGGAAACTTTCTATATTCCCTCAGATAAATACAGTTTTTACTGGTGGTTATTTTTTGACATTAGTGCAAGAGTTTACATGATAAATGTTGCAGCTTTCCATTTCATCACTATTTAGAGCATGGGAAATCAGTTCCAGTAGATATGGGTCTCTGAAACCTAGACTATTTGTTCCACACTGGAATTTTTTCCACTGTTTGAAAACAAGTATTACATTTTTTGGCAAATGTTATACATTGCAATGGAATAGATGAGTAAAACTATTGGCTAGGCCAGTGGCACAAGGTGTGAAAAAATTGTGTTCACATCTCTTCTCTCCTTAGAGGGAAACATCCCACAATAACAATTTTCAGCATGTTTTTCCACCCTCAGCCCTTGCTGAGGAAGTAAACCTGGAAGTAGCTCTTTCTTTTAAAATGTTCATAACAGAATTTTGTCAAACTTGGAAGCTGCTACAGAAAAAAAGGTTAAGTGATGCTGTTCTAGTGCTAACACAGACCTGTGCTAATGCACATGCTATTTCCTCTTTGTCACACCCTCCCAGAATTCTCACAGAATTAGGCAAAAAGGTAATTTTTAAACCAGTTTTGGTGTAAAAATTACTTTCCACTACAAAGGACTGATTCATCAAAGTCAAGAAAGGCTCATAATAATAGCATAGGTTCCAGTCAATATCCTAACAAAAGAGTTGGGGAACACTTTAAGATCATCTTCTATATTTCTGTTAGTTAATAAATGCAGTTGTTGTGTTTGGGGTTTTTTTAAAATTAAAAAAAAAATGGGAAAACAACACATCTGAGGTCACAGTTTAAAAAGCTGATTGATCTGGGACAAAAGTTACTCATCCTTTTTGGTTCTGTAGTTCATCAGGATTTAAAATTGTCTTATTACTAATTTTTGTTGGGTAATTTTATTTAACACTTTCTGGAGGTAGTAAATCCTTTACTATCTAGTGATTGATATCTTATTCTCCAGATGCACTTTTCCCTTTGCTTGAAAGGATACAGAGAGCAATTCCAGTATGTTACATGCCAGATGGTTACAGTTTTGCAATAAACTCTCATCAATATCCTCTCCAAATTACCCAGACACTACTCCTGCTCTCAGGTCCACTCCGTTTTCTGTATAGCTCTATTCAGCCATAACATTATTTGATTGATAATTTAGACTTCTTATAGATTTTTCTTCATATACAGTCTTGTAGTTGAGGTCTGATTTGAGATCATCTTCTCTGAACCTGCCACTGCCGTTGCACCAATTATGTCTCCTCAGGAAACTATTTTCCAAGTTCCCTTTCTTATAATATGGGATGGTGAGGCAGTCAGACTACTCTTCTTGAGCCAACTCTTCATGAGTGTTTCACCTTCCACTGTAAAAATGAACCAGCTTTTGCCTTTCTGAGAAAGAGGCACCAAAATGAGCACTTTTGAGAAGCCTCAATCCTGATGGATTTCCTCCCTTCAGCCTCCGTATGGATGCCCCATTAACACCAATGTCAGCACCAAATGCAAACTGGAACGAGATGCCTGCAGCAGGGTTCCAAAAGGAGCAGCAGGCCCTCCCTACTAAGTATGGTCACTCTATCAGATATTCATGATTTAAGTAGCATTTTCACTTGGGTCCTTTTAACCTGAAACTCATTTCTTTTGCTTTCCCAGATTTTAGGCTGGTGTGTGATAGTTACCACAGCTCTTCTCTCCCTGCTAACCACTTGCTGTGCCAGCTGCCAGTCAAAAGTCAGCCACCTCCAGTTGATGTTCTGGAGAGTGTATGAGGGGACGGAGAAAGAGCAACTGGAGCAGATTTTCCAGCTGTATGCCACCAAGCTGAGTGAGCGAAACCTGAAGTGCTTTTTTGAAAACAAGGAACCAGAACCAATTTCCCTGCCAGCCTTTCAGGCATGGGAAGATGCTTCCCAGCTTTACTCTTTCAGCAACAGCAAACAGCATTATAGCACAATTCACAAGCTAGTTGAAGAAGGCCAGAAAGGAATCAATGAGGAAAGAGAGACAATGATGGATTTTGTCGACCGAAGGGAAATACCATAAATTGAATATATTTTCAGCTTTTTTATATCTTGCCAATGTAGCATACTTCTAAGCCGGTTTCATCTCTGTATTTTTTCACAATGGCCTCTTTCTTCTTCATGTTTGCTCCCAGTTATACACTTACTCCAAAAGGATGCAATGAAATTATTTCCCTACACGAGTGAAAAGGCTGCAGTCCTCTGTGTCACTCAGGGTTCATGCTTTACTAATGTCACTGGCTGACATCAAGAGCTGACAGCAAAAAGAGATGAATAATGACTACTACAGGAGAGTTTTCCCAATATCCTATGTAAAAAGTATGCTCACTTTATGTAAATTAAAAAAATACCATTAAGTACTGTCATCTAAAGTGTGTGAAGACAATAACAGAACATGTGTGTGGCTTTCTGAGAACCCACAGAAAGTAAAAGGTTTCCTTTCAATTCATTTCCAGGCAAATTGCAGGTACAGCCTCATTTTGAGGCATCAGTGATCCCTTAAGGCTTCTCTCTCTTTGCATATTTTGCCCCTGCAGAACATCTTCTCCATATCACCTTATCCAGCTGAGAATTTCTGTTTATATGGGTATCAAGTTCTAGTTCTGAGCAGGTTTCAGGCACTGGATGAAGCCTGTAGTGCTCTGTAATATTGTTTGTACTGGGTCTACCACCAGTGTACAACAGAGGGCCTGGAAGGAAAGTCCACTTTTTAAGACAAGAAAACATTTTTGCAGAAGACATTTTCATTGTTCTGAATATCTTAGAAAACTTAGTGTCTGGAACAAGAAGATCTGGCAGGTGAAGCAACTGCATAATCAGTGCCTCTGACAAGTGCATTTCACCCCAGAGCCCTAAGCTTTACCTCACCCACTTGGAATTCACCACATGGCTCTCACCCAGGGTGTCCAGAGTATTTTCAAACACTGTATAAAAGAAGAACAAAGTTACTTCCCCTGGGGTGTCTGGGCAGGCTTTTATGCAGCATTTTACTGCCAGTCTCTCCGAGTCTGCAAAGAATCATATTTTTGCTGTGCTTGAGTCAGGCTCTTATCAGCAAACCACCCAGCTGTTCTCATACTTACTGCACTGCTTTCAGCAGGTAAAAGCATTGATATACATAAACAGATAATTATTCTTTACAAAATAAAATCCAAGTGCTAATTCCACAGTCTACTTAGAATTTTTTTCTGTATATTTTGAAGAACTTGTGACCTTTCAGACAATGTTTTAAACTTCTTTTATCCCAGATGTTCCACTTAGCAGAAGACTTAGAACATGTTATACACTTAAATGCTGCAGCTGAAAGCAGAGATGCAACACTGCCAAAATGAAAGTCACCAAAGCAGACACTACGTCTAGCACATACACCAAGCATTTTCTTCCTGGGCTCCTCTCCTGGTATAGTATCTACCTACTTCCAGGTTATATGACCCTTCCCATTTATCTGTTTTTATCTTTCTTTATGAGAGCTGTCCCAGCATTTTCTGTTCAGCCCCATTTCACCTCCTCCCTACATGCAAGAGGAGAGGAGACACATCCTGCTGCCTAGGCCAAACTTCCTTTCCAGGACTGTCTTTACACCTTGTTCCTCAGTGGTGCCACAGAAAACCAGAGCAAGTAGGGATGCAAAGGGGAAGACATGAAATAGGTTAATGAGTTGATCAGGGAATACGGGAAACACGTGGATTGATGTAAAGATAAGGCCTCTAGTGTGATATAACTCCTGGAATACAGAGTCAAAAGCACAGCTGATAGAAGGGTGGGAGGACAGAGGGATCCCACTTAAGGCTTTTAGCATCCTCTTTTTGGAAGAAAGCTCAGAGCTCTGCACCTGGGTAGTCAGGGACATAAGAAACAGTGGCACTTCTCAGCCCAATCTTCCCTTTTATTATGGAAAGACAAAACCAAGGTGCATTTTCTTATCCTTATCCTGCTTCATGTTTGCAGGTAACTCATGTTGAGAGCGTTTCCATCCCTAAGAGCAGCTGCTGAACACTTTGTGCTGCAATGTGTGCCTGGTAGGAGCCCGTCTCTCACACATCCTCATTCCCAGGGCTGCGTGACTGCTTTATCTTACAAAAATGCCTGTGACTCAATGCAATTTCCATGTGGATGCTGGAATACTTCCATAAAAACAGACAAAAATAAAAGCTCATTTGACCTTATGCTTTCAACTGGAATCTGTTTTTGGCAAATTTAACTCTGTCCTTCAAGTTGCTATCGCAAAAGCTGTTTTCTATCAACATTGTCCCTAAATTCAGCAGCTGCCAGGGCACCTCAGGAAGAGACAAAGACTATTATCAACACTGTCCAAAACAAACTGAAGAGAGAATCAAAAAACCCAACAAGCAAAACCAAACAGCAGAATCAACATTTTCTGCTGGAAAACTTCGATTTTGCATCAACTCTGGTGTCCATCAAAATATGAGTACACAACTAAACAGGAAACTTCTGCTCAATTCTCTGTGCTCTGTCCCTCAGTTTACTCATTTAAGTTCTCATAACTCTTCTTCCACTACACATCTGCTGCTCCCTCAAACTAAAGTCTTTGTTATAAGAATAAAGACTTGTTAACTGTGCTAAGCCCTCATATGCTTTCAATTTAGTTTCAGCTGTACTTTGCATTATGGTATGATGTACCTGCCCAAATTCTATTGTTAAAATTTCCTGTGTAAAAGAGAACTTGCATGGAAAATATGCAAAAGAAGTAGCTGGTTTGCAATGGAGCACCAAATTAGGGCAAACTTGCAAAGCTATAAAGTGAAAATTGAGAAAATGTCTTGTCAGGAAACACAATTTAAGTACCTAGATAAGTAATTCAGTTAATAGATATGAATATTAAATCTACCTCATTTCTACCCATGAAATGGAATAAAAAAGAATATCTATTTAGACGTAGGTAGGCTTGCCATCAAAATTACACCCATATGAAGCAAAATCTCTCTTCTGAAAACATTACTTGCAGCTCTATCAAATTATATATTGCTTACTGTCAAAAAAGAAAACTATGCAGTCAGAATTAAAAATGCGCCCCTGCCCTTTTCCAAAGTCTCAGTCAACATTCCATCTCTCTCAAGCAGCAAGAATAAAGTTCATTAACATTTTGATGGTGCTCAAACACAGTCTAGAATTACTGAAATATTTAGGAATTAACTACCTTCTCAGCCCCTTAACATATTACTGAGGTCTTTTCACTACAAAACATTGCCTGCATTAGTAATGAGAGAAAGTAGGACTGTTGAAAAAATGAAAACTGTAATTTCAGATGGCATCATAACAAGATTAATGAAGGATCAGGATTAATCTGTTTAGAAGAGAAAAACAGCTAAAATAGTATTTCTGCTAGCATAGATTTAATTCTTAGTATTTTTCCAGTCAGTGTTTGGTAAGGCAAGTTGCTTTAAAGGTCTTGCCATCTGTTGCTGATTCCAAACTTTTCTTACAAGTTTTCTTAATTCTTTACAGTGCAGCACTTCATTTTTCACTTTACTGTCTCTCACTTTGCTCAGCAACCTGCTGTATATGCATTTCCCTCTCACCACTGAGGTCTGAAAATTTACCAACTTTGTAAATTCTACTAGCTTCTGTCAGATTTTCAAACTGGCCATATGTCAATATATAGGGACCTTGTGTGGCAGCACCTTCCACAATAAAGGGAATCTCATCTCTTATCCTACAGCTCTGGGTTTGGGGATGACATGATTGGATTACCCCACCCCCTGTTGTCCCCAGGGATCTCTCTTCAAAGAGCTGCAGAGATGTAGGTTTGCTGTATTCAGGGGTACTGAGCATCCACAATAAAGCCCATCTCTGCAGCCACTGCTTTTCAGCAACACACACACCCTCAGGCACAGCACTGTTTAAAACAGCAACGGAGGCTGTGAGCCAGCACTAGCTCACTGTGGACCAGAGGATGCGGTCTGGCTGCTTCCACCTTTGGCACACACAAACACCTCCTGGTGCTGGAGAAGGTTACATTAGGATTAGGTCTAAAATCAGAAGCTCTGTATCTTTTGCATCTTATTTGATCAGCTCAATGATGTTAAGATCCTGTGAGGAGGAACTGAAGTAAATACTTGACTTTATAGGATTATAGAGCAAAATTGTCACCCTTATTTCAAAAGTGTATACTCAGTTATACTCAGATCCAAATTCTGAATCCAGTCTTGGACATTACTTCTGCTGAGCTTTGCTCTTACTAGCATTTCTCAGTTGGTTTCCATTTTCTTACCCCAGTTTGCCAGTGAGCAGGAAGCCCACTTTTACATGGCCTGTTTTATCTTTTGTTCATTCAGTCCCAAGTGTAACCATGCCAAGTCACAGGATCAACAGGAGAAGGCAGTGGGCATCATGGGAACTCAGTGTAGAAAGGCTCACTTCGGCTCATCATCAAACTCGTTGGCCCTCCTCCTGAGCAGTATTAGGCAGGAGTAAATCCTAGGCTGTGCAGTCTGAATGGGTGGTTGAAGTTTTAAGCCATCAGTCACTGCCTTGGGTGCACTTTTCATCCACCTCTACTTCTTAATATGAGAAAGTGGCCTTGTAGTCCTCATTTAATGCTTTTTTTTCTTTGCTTCATCTCTTTCCATTTCCTCAGGGAATACCAACAGCCTGACCTTACAGACCTTTCCTTTGTTTTCCAAAAGACTGCTGGATAGCAGCTATGTTTACAGTACAGTTTGGCTCTAATTACTTGAACTGCTTAACTGTTTTGATTACTTTAACTTTGAACTGGCTTTACTCATCCTCAAACAGATTTATACCCCAGAAGATTTAGTACTGCAAAGTATTTGAGCACTTTCTCCTGGCTGAGAACCTGCTGCTGAAGAGTTAAAGAGATCATGTAAACAGCTGTGTGACTCTGAACCAAAAAATTTAACAGGGTATTTGCAGTTACTTGCTGGGTCTCTTTACACGTGTTTTCTTGGTTTGTCCTTCAGACAAATGTGCTTGAAGAGTATTTAAAAATGGTTTGCCAAAGAAATGTGAAAAAGCTTTCCAGACCATATTTTGCCTCAGAAATGCTATACTCCTACTACAGAACTCCTCTTTTAATTTGCTAAAAATAGTCTTTTCAAGAAACTGTGTGTTTTAAAGTTTGTTCCAATCATTCCAACTAATCTTTTAGTTCTGCTAAAGTACAACCTGCAGAGAAATAATGTCTTTTTCCTTCCTTTGATCATTTAGTTATCACTGTATTTTGCTGTTGAATCCCTTGTACTTAAGAATGGTGGTTTAATTGTAATAAAGCATTTGTAAATCAGGGAAGCATGAGGAATAAGATCCAGAAAATCAGATATCTGGCATTTACATGAAAATAAAGTACAGATACCACTTGAAGTAGAATATAAAAGTGAACAAAAATATGATTTTGCATCCTGCTATCATGCTTTTAACGAGACTGTATTTTACAATAGTGATTGAAACTCTGCTTTTCTCATAGGTTTCATTCAGCTGCCCTTACTACCTCCAGTGGATGCTCTAACCCACCTCAGCTGCTCCACAGGAGGAGCTTTGTTATATATCATCCTGATTTGAGACTCCAAAATAGACTTTACTAAAGTTGAAATTCAGTTTCCATTCTCTCATGAGCTAAGTACTGTCATCTGCTTCTCCTTTAAACTTTGGCAGATAAGGTGTACATGTGTGTTTTGCACCTTCTAGCTGTACCAGCAATAGGAAAAAAGAGTTTCCTTTTCCATTTCTCTCACAGCCATCAGTTCCTCTGTGATAAGCATTTTGGAATAATAACATAACTTCTGTCCCTCCAATGGAGTCAGATGTAATGTAGGTATTTCTGATACAGTTAATGTGAGCGGGATCATACATCATCTAGTAATATCCACATACACTTTGAGCTAAGATACTCCTGTATAACTAGCATGCACTGGGGCCTTAGTTCACTATATAGAAAGCCCGCTGCTTCCCAGTTCTGTGGTCAGCAGTTAAACATAATGCTCACATTTAGCTGATTCTGCTGGCAATTCTCAAGCAATTAAAAAGCATGTCAGGCATACTTTTGCCTCCTAAAATGAGCCAATGAAATAAATCTCAGTTCACTTAACAGATGCCCCGATCTTTCCTCTTAAAATAAATGACAATGTTGCAAACTTCTTTGTTATAAAGCGTGGTTATTTTTTGCCACTGGGAAAGGCCAGATGTATCTTCACTGGCAACATTTAATAGGTGGAAACCATAGATGATAAAATGGATCATTCCCTATGACCTGAGCAGGTGTTTGTCTCAGCTAACTCAGTATCTATGAACTACCATCTCCTTTACAGTGACTCAGCAATTTAAAGGGGCTGGATGTCTATGAATGTCTCTTGGAGCTTCCCAGGAATTCTGGCTTGCCCGTAGGGGCAAGAGTACATCTTTAGAAATCAGTGTATTGCCACTAAGTTTCTTCCTAGATCTTTCTTATATGACAGAAGTGTGAACAACTACTCAATAAAAGGGAAATTTCCATCAAAGAAGGTGAAAGTACACACTCTGATTTTATCTTTTTTTATTTTATTATTAGATTTGTGGGTAGTCAGGAGAATGTTCCTCTCATTTTCCTTTCTGACAGGTCTTCTTTGCTACCGCTGAGATTTGCTTTTTGAAAAAAATCCTGCAACTTGTTCTTAATACTACTATTTTAAAGTTAAAAAAAAAACAAACCTAAGATAATTATGGAGATGATGAGGAGAGTCAAATGGCAAAAGTAAGAATATTGAAGTTTAAGACCTGTATGAGATGGTTAAGGTTATGCTCCTAGAAAGAGAAAAAAGTGAGGGACTGTATGATTCAACATTTGTTAAGACTGGATCATTTTCTGTTTTTTGTTGCACTCTCTAGGAAGAATAGAAGAAATCAGCTTAAGCTGCAACAAACAAAACAAAACCCCACTTTTTTTATTCTAATGAAAAAATGCCTCATTGCCTGCTTGAAATTTTAACTTCAGCTTAGCAGCTGACTTTACAGTCAGTTTAGGTCAGGGGCTGGCAGCCTTTCACAGGTGACATCCCATTTTGTGTTTTGTGTTATGGAGAAAAAGTTTGTATTTCATCCAGTGGAAGCATGGATGACCTTGTAGAGCATTTTTTGATATGACAATGATGATACAACAGAAAATGTAGGTAACTGTTCTGGAGTAAACTGATAGAGGAGGAGAAAGCTAAGACTACTGAATCTGATGAAGCCCTAGAAAATGCAAATCTTATTTACCTGTGCAATCATATCTGCAGTTTCAGAATAACTGCGGCATTTTTTAACACCTGAACGAGCTAAAAAGTCATCAATCAGCCTTATGCCAATGCCGTATCCCCTAGGGAGGAAACAAAGAAAGTTAATGTTCAAAATGGGGAGCTTCTTTCCACCTACCGTCTCCCTGATGTGTTTCTTGTGCTTTCTCAGAAAAACAGTTGCATCTTCCTTATTGGGCGACTTTGATGACAACAGGTTTTGCTGGTTTACCTTCTTTTTCCTACCACATTTTGCAGCACAGTGGGATTGCTGTTCATGTAGTCATTTAAGGAATCATGCTTCTTTAAGCATGATACTCCTGGGAAGGATGATACGAATTGTCTATACAATTTGTCTATACATTGTCTATACACACACATTTACATGTATGAATAAATATTAGATATTAGATATACAAATTTAATATATAAATAACATACAAACAATACAGCTGATTAATACTGCTTTGTCACTAAAAATAGGATAGGATAACACAGGACAGAGTTTCCACCATTTCTCTGGGATCCCTGGAGTTCTTCTCACCTGTCTCTGTCAAGGAGAACAAAGCAACTGTCCATTCATGTCACAGCATTCTCCTCTGGGCTGGTATGGAGTTCAGCAAATCCTGGGCACCCTCATTGCAGCATTCAGGTGCCAGGAAAATGCAGAGGAAATGGACTTACACCTGATCACTTTCACTTTCTTCTCTTATCTCTTCCCCTCATTTTTCACTCTTCCTCCACAATTCCCTCTTTGTTTCTCTAACATGTTCCCTCCCTTCATCTAGCTAGTTGAAGAAAAAAAATCCAAAAGGTGCTAGACGTGGAGTTTCAGTACACCACCACCTTCCTTTTGTATTTAAAATACTACAATTAAAAAAAAGAAGAAATTAAAAAGGATGAAAAATAATGGAATATTTTATAAAATAAATATTCATTCTTAGCTCTCATGCATTAACAAAGGTCAGTAACTTCATAGTGTGCAAAACAGCTCTGTCCTCAAGCATTTTCTGAAAAAAGGAAAGAGATTGACACAAATGTTATGAAAAAATGCATACTCAACCCAGAAATGTTTTTAGGGAATTTTTCATTTCCATTTCTGTGGATGCTGGCAGTCTCTGCCTGTTTGTCAGAGGCCCTACACCCTCAGTGAAGCAGCCTGAACTTGATGGAGTTTCTTACCGGCTTATGTACCACATCTTTGTCAAGAAGCCAAAAAGTGATCTGATGTCTAATGTGATGACCACAAAGTGGTTTTGGCAGCATGAAGATTAAAAATGCAGTAGGTCACGCATCTAGAAACAATGAAATATTTATCTATTGCCTAAGTATCAATAACACTGGCAAATATGTCATCTGCATTTAGCAAGGTATGTATTGTTGATGTACAAGACTACTTAGATACTTTTCAACCTTTATGCCTTGGATTTGAAAAGTCAAATTAATAACAAATTGACAAGCAGCTGTTTGGCAACTGTACAGTGAAAAACACCCTTCTCACTATGGACTATGTATGTACAGAGAGAGAGGTAAGAATACCATCCCATCTGCTAATCTATGAGTTTTCTTCCTGAACCTGGGCTGTTTTCATAATCACAGAAGTAAAGAACAGACATATTGTTTTAATTAAATCTGGCATTATATTATCAAGCCTTCCTCAAAACAAAAGGATTTTATAGAAACAGCTATAGTAACGAAAACATAATGAGCAAAATCCATCTCCACATCTTCCAAAAGTCTGTGCATATTTTAAATGTATGATTTTCATGAGAGCTGAATGACAGATTAATATAAAATAAATATCTGAGGGATGTTGTCCCTTCTAAGTTTGTGAATAAATTACTTTTCTTTTTTCCAAACAATAATTTTTTTAACTCACTCTCATGTACAATTACTGGACTACAGCTCATTTGCAAGCTTTCAAATTAATAGTAAAGTAGTCAGGTATTTTGTCCACTGTGATTGTAGTAAATCTATTTTGTATGTCCATTTTGCCTGAAAACATAAGCCTTACTGTTTTGCCAAAGACCTTAATGTATCTTCTTGGTAAGCTGCTCAAAAATTGTTTCTTGCTTATTTTCCATTTTATCATTATTTTTATGGTAGTAAGGCTTAGGAATCTTAGGCGGGATTACAGGATTTTGTAAACATAGGATCTTCATTTTCCATAGAGGTTATCCATGTAAAAGTCTGTCTTCATTGACCTTTCGTGCTATCTCACTCCCTGCTGTATGGTCTTTTAAAGGTTCATTTGCCCCTAACCCAACGAGAGGGGAAGGTGAAATTAAAGAAATGGACATAGGAAATGAAATTGAGACATTTATGTTATTAATTGGCATAACAAAAGGATTAACAAGGAACAAGTGTAAGGTATAAAAACAATCCTGACACTTTTCTCCAGAGAATTCAAAAGCTAATTTTTTATCTTAATTCACAAATTAGCATTATTTCTGTTGACAGAATATCAGACTGCATCCCTGTAATCTCAGTAACCCTAGACAGAACGCTGGAACTTGTCAGATAAAAAACAGGAAGCTGAAAGGTAACATATAGGTGGACAAATAGCATTATGGATTAAGTTGAACATTTAAAGCAGTACTTACATTCTATCTAAACAGGTGTTGACATCTTCATCTTTTTCATAGTCCTTGCACAGCTGGGCTACTAAAGCCCCATATGTGAGTACAAAAAGTTCTCTGCTCTGCCAGGAAATATGAAAATCAAAAATTAAGCAAAATGGAACTCATCTTTCCCATGATTTTGAGCTGTTACTCTATTAAAAGCAAGCAAGAATAACATTTACATTAATAAAGAAACAATTTTCCATGCATAATCACTGAAATCCACAATTCAAGTGTGACAGGACTTGAATGGATTGTTACTTGAGTCTGTACAGGGATTTTACTTGTCAGAAATACTATTCCTTGGAATACTTTAGTCACTTTCAACAAATGCATTCTTGCATCTTATAACTGCATGTATGTATGCTGGATTGATAAATGCTGTCAAATGTCATCAAAGAATAATGACACATTTTGTTGCAGAAAGAATAATAGAGGCTATTAATTATTTTGCAATAGGAACAACAGTTCATAAAGGCAGGGTTGATCTGATTCAAAACATCAGCTATTTTCTCAAAAAAACTAAAAAGTAGATAAAAAAAATTAACTCAGAATGATGAAAAATTGCTATAATTCAGTACAAGTGTAAAGAATAACGACATGAAGGGCATGGGTGAGGATTGCAGCCACTTGCCCAAGGAGCATGGAGAGCAGCTGAACATGTCAGAGGTCTAACTTTGCAGAGATCCTGCCACAAGTGTTACTCTGGGACCTTCAGCTGTGCACCTGTCTGGAGGAAAGTTTTCTTCCCTCCCTGCCCTGCCAGGTCACATTCATGCTCTGCAGAACTGACTGTATTTAGCAGGAGCAGCAGCTTTTAGATGGCCGTTAGGTGGGAGACTAGGCTGATACTCAGTATTCTCAGACAGGAATTAAAGGAAGTACTACAGCCCTGTGGCATGTGGTCAGACTAGCAGTGATTTTTGTTTATAGCCTGTGGAAAAAAAAAAGGCGAATAACAATGAAAACAATAGAACAATTCACATGAGCAAAGTAAGAACAGCTTGGTGAAAAGATTTCTTCCTGCTCTCTTCACATCAAGCTTGGAGTTTAATATGGAACCATTTCCTGAATTCACCTTGGTGATAACTTCTGTTTACAGTAATATTGCACGCTTGGCCAAATTCTCATTAACAAGTTTTTAATGGAGTAAAGAGGTGTCATACAGGTTCTATATTGTTCTCTTATTATTGTTCAGCAAAACATCTGAATTGTAATAAGAAAAATACCTTAGAGAAACTCAAGCAAATTACAGCAGCACAGTCGTAGTTGTCAGCCACTCTTGCCATTCGTTGGAATACTTTTTGTCCATAAACTCATGTACCTAAATTATATTATTATTAACCTTAATTATATTTAATTCTTCTATTTCTTTTTCATTGAAGACCTCTGTACCCTTTTCAGAAATTGACACAACATTGTCATAAAGCCTTATGCACCTTCTCCACTGCCCAAGTTCATGATAAAAATTGCCATTCACCATACAGAGAGCCCTAAAGCTCTAAGTTCCTGAAGAAACATTTGTGTGGAATTGAATCATTCAAGCACAGAACAGAGATCTCTTTCTCTCTGTGTTTCACTCCAGAACTATCAAACCAAGGAGACAAATAAACTTACCTAGCATTTCTATCACTAATACCACCTCAAACTCTGTTTCTGAACATAATGCAGTCCCAGAAATTTTGTGCCCCTCTTTCCTAAGCCTGTTCAGAATCTTAGTTCAAGGGATAGTAGCCAAGAATGCTGCCAGAACCTCTGCTCTTTACTGGTAGACTCATCCCCATCCTTTCAGTACTTTCAGATTGTTCAGAAATGTGACTGCATAATATACATTAAGACAATAATAGCTTATTCTTACTCCATGCACAATTTTAATCACACATTACAAAAAGTCTTACTATTTTGTCGTTCTCCTGCTTTCTTCCTGGTGACCGAGACATGTTGCTTGTGTAACTCCTGATGTACTTGATTGTCAGTTTATGTCTTCTCTTCCTCAAGCAGCATAGTTTTCTCTTAGTCACTGTATTTCTTCTTCCTCTCTGCTCTTCTGTCTTTTTCATGAGATGTGTTTGCTGCAGTCTGTAATGCTCCTGATGCTCCTCCTATCCTCTATGTGTATTGAGCCTTTTGGGAGGAATTTGACTGGCAAGAGGTCTGCCCCTGTCCAAAACATAAATAACCACTTTGTCCTTAAGAATGATACACAGCAAACATCCTTGGGAAGTCAAATCAGACAGCCCTAAGACATTCATAAGTTTTTAGAGACAGCAAATTAATCCTCTTGTTTCTATCAGGCATTGGTGTTTGGAGAGCTAACAAAAGCTTCCTCGCTGAAGAATAAAAACACAATTGCAAGATCCTGCTGCGGAGGGTAATTAAAAATTGATAGTTTTCAGCTTAAAGGAGCTATAGTCTTCTGTCAGCTCTGACTTTAGTCTGGTGAGTTGATGTCTGCTTAAGCAGGAGCAGTATGGATTATGAGGTACTTCTTCCCAGAGGAGTAAACTCTGTACCTGCTACAGCTACCAGCTTGTGCAAATGGCACTTTCATTAATTATGTTCCTAGGGGGTGTCCTATTATTCTTGTTTGTAAATACCTATTTGTAAATACCTTTGCTGTGAATATCCAGGCTTACTTTGCTTGTTTTCCCCTGCAGTAAATTTGGCCTGCATGGTTAACTTAGATTTGCAATAAATTTTGACTCTTGGTGGTGGTGAATTTAGAAATTAATCAGGTACCTGTTGTTCCTTATAGGACTTACTTGCACATATAGTCCCACTGAGACCTCTCAGGAAAGGAAGAAAAACTATATGGCCTCATCTGAATGTCATGCTGCTATTAAATTTTGAATAATTAACAGATTCAGTGTTAGAGTAAAAATACAGATATTTACTACTCCAGATACAGAGAAAGCATTCATATGTGATTCATTTGTGATAAGGAAGATTAGTTTACTTTAAAAATGGTAGTTGAAAGTCATGACATAATTCAACAACAAAAAATAGAACAGATAAAAGGATTTTCAGCTTTTTCTGTGGAAAACTTCATCCTAACATCCTTTATTTTACACAGAATGAACTGGTGTTGACAACTTCACAATAAAATAACTTTCTTCCTTTTTTTTTTTTTCTTTGCAGGTGCTTTTCTGACTCTGTAAAATCCTACTCCATTTTATAAATTAAGCTATTGTAGGTACTTCCCACATCTAAATTTAAATAAATTTTAAAAGCCAGATATTACAATTCTCTAGATAGTTACTTGCATTTCTAAATTGAGTCTGAGATTGGTTGGTTTCTCCAATTGTCTCCAACTGGCAAAAAGTGTCAGGTATGTCTCACATTGCAGTCGTCCCATATTCCACAAGAAAGTGTACCATACTGCTTTTTAAAAAACAACTGTAAAAGATTATCATTCGCATAATTTGATTGCAGTATACTCATCGCAAAACACATAAGGCTATGCATAAATGAGCACAATTTTATTTATACGGTTTAGAATATATGGATGAATTATTTCAGTCTGCATTTCTAATACTATAATAATGAAGAAACACTGTAGACCAGATGGTGCAATACATGGTAAGGACACATTCTTTGAAAAATACACACATGCACATATGTATACATGCAAATTCACACCCGAGTTCTTACACTCAAATCCCACTTTAGCTGCTGCTTTGTCTGTGTTTCTGAATAAAGCAATGCTGTTGCTGCCACCTTGCCTGTAGAAGCATTTTCAGTGTGACCTGCTGAAACTCCCTTGGTTAGGTTACACCTCTCAGAAACTGTTTTCAAGAGGATGCTTTGGGATTTTAGTGTCTACTTTCTGCTGAAACTCTCTGCAGGCACCTGAAACTTCATATAAATTTGCCTCTAAAGCACAGCACAATAAGTAAGCTAAAAAAAAAAGAAATCATTAACAGGTTTCTATTCTTCCCTTATCATAAAGCTTATTATTTTTCTCGTCAGTGCTTACCCTGGTTAAGGCCAAAGAGACCATGGCAGCCTGAATCCTCCCTGTGACTTGGCAGAACAAGGACATGGGCAGTGCTCCCCGCGGCTCTCACAGGAAATCTGTCATGCAGGCACTTTCATAGCATACTTTCTTAACATGCACAGGCAGGCGTGACATCCATGCAAAACTGAACTCAAAATGCAGCTAGAGGAGGCACAGTACATCAGCCTTTTGCCTGCTAACTCTGTGATGAAAACACATGCACAAGACCAGAGAGATCAGGGTTCAGACTCCTCCTCCTCCAAACTTCACAGGAAGAAACTTACAGATGGAAAATAGAAGAACACTTCCCTCTTTATCTATTTTTGGCCATTAGATAACAAAATCTTAATCTTTTTCTGATCCAATAGATATCAAAATCTTCTCTGTATGGAAACTGAGTGCAACTGGTAGAATGGGAAAGCTGGATAACACAGCTTCCTTGCACCACAGTCACATCACATTACTAATAACTGAGATTTTGGAAGAAAGAGGTGAGTGAGTGAGTGAGTGAGTGAGTGAGTGAGTGAGTGAGTGAGTGAGTGAGTGAGTGAGTGAGTGAGTGTTTTTTAGTAGACCAGGTGGAGAAGGCTGCTGAAAACAATCTCTCCCTTTTGCCATGGTTGTTTTATCTCAATAAAAAGCGAGCAAAAGAATAAAATTTCTCCCATGGTAGTTTTATTTCAGTAAAAGGCAAACAAGAAATAAAACCCATTTGTCGTGTATGGGAGGATAGGAAGGTGTAATACGTTTTCTAATAACTGACAGAGCCCTGCAATATAACAAGCAAAACCATAGCTAAGGTTTGCTCATGTATCCTATTGCCTCAGATGTCAGCTATAAGCATTTCTTTGCCTCAGAGGCCAGCTGGCTCAGGTAGTGGTATTTTGGATTGCATTCAGTTATAACTCTTCCTGGGAATCAGATAAAGAGCCTGACTGTCTACCCCAGGACTCTGGGTTCCCCTGCAAAGGTACGTACTTAAAAGCTTGATGTGCCACCCAAGCTCTTAATTGGAGCCAACTCTATAATTTGTTCCATAATAGGACGACCCAGCAGGATCATTTACGGCAGAGCATGAAAGCAAATGCCAAAGAAGTGAAAATGCAGAAGTACAAAGTTGTTGTATTGATTGTATAAATTGCCTCATTCAACAGCCTTAGGCTGACTATGAATATTTCAGTGCTGTATAGCACTTAAGTTTCACATCTAATGTGATTCTTGAGTAAACAAGTGATGCTTGGGAAGGCCTTCCTCCCTTATAAACAAAATAAAACAAGGGTTCACAGAGAAAACTAAAAACCAATCAATCAGAGATTTTAACATGAACTGAGGCATAATGGAAAACTTCAAAATAACCCTGATGGGTTTGCTTCACTGATTTTTTTTCTCAAAACATAATGCCATTAGTACCAAAAAAAAATTTGAAAATCCTCTGATACTGAAAGAAAATAAGGGTTCAAAATGGCAATGTTCAGACAGTACTGAGATTTTGTTGTGCTTCTGCTCTGTCCAAACAACTAAGAAGCAAGCAACAATCTCCAGAAAAGCTGTGGCAAAGTGCTGCTGTATGTTTCAGCATGTTTCTCTATTGCTTTTAATTCTGTGTAATGGTGTCATAGTTTGAGAGCCAGTTACCAGCAAGGATCTCTTTCACAGATGGTGAGTGGGGATGAGACAAACAGGTGTCCACCCTAGCAGAGCACTGGAGGAACAACGTCTTGCCTAGCGAACAGGCAAGATATGTATAACATGCCATCCATGTGTATAACAGCAGAGAGAGTGTCCCTGCCATCCAAGCGGATACCACGGGTGCCAAAACTACTGTTTGAGATGAAACTTATTATTAGCAACCCTCTCTGCAAGGGGAGGGAAGAGGCTGTGCAGACAAACACTATTATATCATGTGACCATGTCCACACATGCTGGAGACCAACATCTGTACTAGGAAGACAATTTTCCCCACAGACCTTCGGGCTACATTTTGCTTTCTGTTCTTGGTGAAAATGTTTATATGACAGACATACTTCTCAGTACTGAAACACAAGTATTTTCATATTCAGATCAGCCAAGGTTACGCAATGTATGGAACTACTGGATAGCACATCGACAGAAAAGTTGCAATCCAGATAAAATCACCAGGAGGGAAATGTTCTAAATTTTTCAGGCTTCTGCTTAAGGTTTCATTTATGAGAGATGCTCAGAGTCTAAACCATATATCCCAATATCCAGAAGCCAGCTCTGGAAATGCTTAATTGAAAAATTTCTATCTATCTCTGCCCACAGAATGGGACAGACTATACTTACAGAAAATCTTAGGACTTGTAATCATAAGCACGCTATATAAATTCCAGCTGGATTGACATTGTGTGAAGTCAATAGCAGATTATACATTACGAAAAAACCCCAAAGACCAAAAAACCCAACTTCCTAAGGGAAACTTCCAGCACTGTCACGAAAAGAGATATGCCAGCTTCTTGCCACCTACAGGTGAAACACTGAAATCATCGTGGTAACTACATCTCCACTTTGGAGAGTAAATTGCCCCAGAACTTGCATTAAATACAAACAGCACTGAGATTCCAAACCTTGTGCCACTAATGGAATATTTAATGGGTTTATTTTAAAGTCAAAGCATTTAAAATGCTTTGTTTTTTCATTATCAGTCCACTTGCCAAGTCTCTCTTTGATTTTTCTTTTAGGAGAACAGCTGAAAGACCTACTTTTTAATTTCTTCTTTTCTTTTCTTTTTTTTTTTTTTTTTTNTTTATTTTTATTTAATGTCCTAGTCCCCCATGCTTCTGCTAATTACTGTTGATTAGCAAACAGCTTGGCAATTAACCCTTACAGGTTAGTCACCAGTTTGATAGCACTGCATGTCATCCAAGAGGTAGGGAGAGTTTATTGGTAGTTTCACACAATTAGCAAGGGGCTGGCAGAGCTCACAACAGCCTAAAAGCTCAGTGTTGCAGAACTGCTGAGATAAATTACTGAATCAATTAAAACACATCAGTGGATGTCTGCAGGCATATTTAAAGCTAGCCAATAAGCTACTGAAAATTAGGGGGAGTGTTTTTTTTCCTGTTGTACTTGGTAGTGGGTTTTTTAAGCTGTTGGAGTTTGTTCTGTCCTACTCTTAACTGTAACTAAAAGGTGGTGTTGACTTAAAGCAAAATAACCTGGTAGAGAGTAAGATCTAAAATGACTTTACTTCCAAAGTTAGCTTTTCTAAAAGGCAAAGAAGTTGTTATTGCTAATGCTGTAATTGCAATATTGACAATTGGTGGGCAGCAGCTTTTCTCTTTTTTCACGTTCAGCTGTCCCTGTCATGTTGGACAGAATCTTATCTATGGGCTGGCTTTCTTAGGAGTTCCTGCACTGATCCTTCTGATTGTTGGCTACGCTCTGAATAACCAGACTTGGAGGCTGGTTACAGGCAAGAGGTCTCATTCTGAGAAGGTGACTACATCAAACCGATTACTGAACTGCAAACTGATCTGCTTTGTCTTGTGCAGCATCACTGGGAGAGCACTGGTTGCTCCAGTAACGTGGCTAGCAGTCACCCTGATAAATGGCTCATATTATGTTTGTGCTGTGAGTGAGTACGTCCCCATGTATTATTATGGAGCTAGTCCCAATGTTACTGCTAGTGAACGCAGAAGGATATTGGCTACGTTTCCATGCAGTCAGCTAGTTCCACCAGAGATGACCCGGGCAAGAGATGAAGTTATTCTTCTACTCCGGTACCAGTCACAAGTGAGTAACTCATGTTGCTTCTGTTGCCTGTGAACCTAATGATGAGAGGTAGAGTTAATTCAGCAGGCAGAGTGTTAGGATAGGACAAGATCAGTGTCTTCTCTCTTGAATGCAAAATGTCTGTGTGTTTTGAAGCCTTTTTTTTTTCTTCTAAGTGGAACTGAATTTTAGGTACATAAATAACCATATCTGGTTGTTCCATTTGCTATCTGCTACAAGAGGATATATTCTTCTTTGCATATCCTGAAAAGTACTATAAAGTAAGACAAACTAAAGTTAAAGAGCAAGGGACAGTATGAACTTTCTTCATTAAAGCATAAGAAATGTGTGGTGGCTAAGGGATCTGGGCTGCGAGAGCTCCATGGGAACCAATGTAAAAACTTGAGTTTAGAACATAGTCGATCCTAAAAGTTTACATAATGGGGAAACCTTAAGTTGTCACTTCAGAGAAAATTGGTTTTAAACAGGATATCAGTTAATATAGTCTGGAAGTTAGATGGCTTCTCTTCTAACCAACATAGCTGTGAAAGAACTATGCTGAAAATTATACAACAGAACTTTCCTAAAACATAGATGCCTTCAGTAGCCACAGACTGTGTTTGGTGGCAGCAGACTCTTTCCAGGTTTGTACCTTGTTAACATTATTATCTAGGAAAAGCAAGTAAAGATCATATAGACTTTGTGGTGCTCAGAAGTTACTGCTATGAGTATTTTCAGGTGTAACATTTCTTTTTCTTTCTTTGTAAGGTGGCTGGCTGGCTTCTGATTGCTGTGGTAGTCATCACTGTCTTCCTGTCTTACTGCCTGGCAAGTTGTTTTTCCCCACTCAGCTTTCTACATTTCAGATACTGGAGCAGCTATGTCCACAATGAGCAGGTGCTCTTTGATGAGGCAACGGAGCAGCACTCAAGGCTCTATGCCATGCAGCATGTGAGGAAGTTCTTTGGCTTTGTTCCAGGAAGTGAAAATGTAAGGGAAATTCGTATCCCATCTCTCAGAGAGTGGCAAGCTATTTCTGGACTGGCTTTTCTAAAACAAGTGGATGAGGAACACTATGATTACAGTCTCCTCCATGACTGGGCACTCAAGGAGCGTGCAAGTGGAAAATACCTGAAGATCGACGAAGACCCTTTGATCAGAACACAGCTCTGAAAATCCAAGCCACTACAACACCTTGCAGAAAAGCAGGGACCTGTTTAGCTCTGTATGAGACCTGAGCTACTCTGGAATTTTCCAATGCATTATTACACTCTACTTGCTCACATACTTTATATTTCATATTGTTAGTGTAGTCTTCTAGGAAATGCATACAGACGCCTTTACTGATGGCATCTGACTCCTGTGGGATGTGATGATATATGTCTAGATCAGGGTGAGCTGTTTCAAGCTGCAGCTCCTTGCTTTCTAATAGTTGTGTTTAAAGGATAAGTATGTACTGGGAATGTTATTTGCAAGTTTTTTTTCTTCCCATTAAAAAGATCTTTAATAGCTAGACTTTGACTGGATCCTATTACATGAGTTGGTCCATTCTGTAAAGAGCAAAAGCAGCTATCTACCTTTTTCTAAGTGACCTCTGCCAGAATGACTTATTTCTTCTCTTCCAATTTTTGTATTTTGATCTTTTTGTATTGTGTTAATAAAGTACTCTGGCTAACTACAAGCTAAGTCTGTGGCTACGCTAGCACAGAAGAAACACAGGTGAAATCTTATAATCAAAGGCAGAGTCTAGATACAATGATGAGAGAACTTTCTGGTAAGGAGATAGCATTCCCACTGACAGAGACCATAGAGGGGTGTAATATGTAGCAGCTGTATGAACAAACACTTGACATATGGCAAGCTGGTTTGAAAGGCATTCTGGCTGAAAGCAATATTAAGATCAGTCTCCTTTTAAGAAATATATCAAAATCTCTCCGGTGTTTGTGTGCTTGCCTGCTGTACAACTAGTACATCAGGATAGGAAACAAATCTCACTTTGTACAGTATGGTTTGCTTTGCCTGCAAAAAATTCATAATTTAGACATACAACTGGGCCCATGAATGTGACTGTGATAAAAAAACTTCTGAATTCAGTGAAAGCAGGTTTAATGATGTTTAATAATTATGTTAATTCAGTGTGGTGTGATGTTACACAGCTTCTCTCTAGGTCCCTCTGCAGATGTTTCAAACTCTGAGGGGCTGGGGGGGAAATGCATACCATATTTTTTCCTATTGCTCCCTGTGTTGTCTTGTCATGTATATACACAAGTGTTGTGTTCTCTGAAGCCATATGCTAAATTATCTGCTATTAATGACACCAGGTGGTTGAAGTGGAGAAATATAATTATTTGGTATATTTTACTAGAAAATGCAGGAGCCAGAAGTTAAATTGCAGATCTTGGTAAATGTGTTTGGTCTTGGGGACTTAAACTTCTAAATAAAAGCAAGCATTTTAGCAAATGCAAACAACATATCTACTGAATAATTGGAAAATTATGCATATTTTAAAACACTTTACATCATTCATTTGAACTCTAAAGCTTTCACAGGTAGTGGGTTGACCCTAACTGGATAACAGGTGCCTACCAAAGCTGCTCTGTCACTTTCTTCCTCAGCTGGACAGGGGTGAGAGAGTATAAGGAAAGGCTCATGGCTTGAGATAAAGATGGGGAAGATCACTCATCATTTACTGTCACAGGAAAAACACATTCCACTTGGAGAAATTAGTTTATTATCAATCAAATCAGAGTAGCACAATGAGAAATAAACTGAATCTTAAAGTACCTTTGCCTTCCTTCTTCCTGGGCTCACCTTCACTCATTAATTTTATACCTCCTCCCCTTCCCAGTAGTGCAAGGCGAGGGTGAATGGGGGTTGTGGTTAGGTTGTCACATCTTGTCTGCTGTTCCTTCCTTTTTATGTTCGTCCCCTACTGCAGTGTAATACCTCTCACAGGAGTCTTCCACCAACATCTTCAGTGTGGGTCCTTTCCCCAGGGTGCAGTTCATGACAAACTGCTCCATTTTAATTTTAAAAATATTTGTGGGTTTTCACAGGTTTTTTTTTT
>VWZG01006123.1:1048988-1073532 GCA_013396735.1 Grallaria varia | reverse complement strand
TTTTTTGGCTTTTTTTTTTTTTTTTTACTTAAGATGCAACACTGTAACCTGGAATACACACAATTGATTTTTGTATCTTAAAGTTTTGGTAAAAACCCCCTATGCTGATGCCTGCATCCAAATGACAAAAAAATGCTGCCTTTATTCTACACGGGTTCTTTCCCCTTCTTTCCTTGTTTTACAGTACAATAATATGATGTAATATTTGCAGTTAAGAGTGGGCTGTCAAATTAATTTCTTGCTCACCTAACTTTTAAATTAAACTTCATGGATTCTGATTTTGTCCCAACTACTATTTGCATTGCAATTTTTTTAATAATTTATAATTTAAAATACTAAGTGGAAGTACTAACTGTATCTGTCACTGTGAAGTCACCCTGCCAATATACAATCAATCACCTTGTTAGCATATATTAATCCATAGTACAGCTATATATTAATACATAATACAGCTGTAATATTGTAAGTGATTTGATATACTTCCCTTCACTCTTCTGCTCTGTGAAACACATCATGCATTTGTAGTGAAGGCACAGCTTTCAAAACAATTAATGATTACAGAAAAATCTGTGAGCTGGTACTGAACAGTCCTAACTTTGCCTGCCAAAACCTGAGTCATCTTGCTCAAAAATCAATTCAGAATTGCACTTTTTTCACTTGAAGTAAAAGTAATTCTCTTTATGTCCATAGTGAAAGTTTTCTGGAAAGTTTTCTGGCCTTCTGAGGCGTACCTATGGGGAAAATGCTAGCAATAGGGCCAGGATTTGATGCACCTTAAAACCACCCTGTGTATCAAGTATCCATCAGGGTCTCCTGCTTTTCAAGCCTTGACAGTGTTAAATTCATCCTTGCAGGAACCTGCCCAAAGCACGGCAGCTCCCGTTCCCCTCAGCCTTGGTGACTTCTGTTCTGCGCACACACAGCGGCGATGCTGCCCGTGCGACGGAACTCCGAAACCACCGCGAACATTTCCTGGGAAGCCTGCGGGTGCTGCTTCACTTCAAGCTGTACCACCCACCGATTTATCCAGCGGCCCCAAGAGAACTTCCAGTCTCTGGCAGCAATGGCATCCGGGCGCCTTCACGGCACCCTTACGCGGTACCTCGAGCACCGGTTTAGATCCCTGATCCCTGTGAGTTTCCAAGGGAAGAACGTCGAAGAGTGAGTACCTGCCTGACAGCAGCGCACTCTGGGCAGCAGCCCTTGGAGCCTGCCTCTCCAGGCGGGAGCCCGCACACCACCACGAGCGCAAGCAGACGACACGGCACCCGGGAGGGGCGGGGAAGCGGCGCGGGCGATGGCGGCACAGGCGGGCAAACACGCCCGACCCGCTCTGCCAAGCGGCGAGCGCCGCGATTCAGGGAGCGGAGGGACAGCGCCTGATGCCGCCCCGCGCAGGCACCCGAAGGCGATCCGCGCCGCCTCCCCGCGCCCGCACCGCCGGCGATGGCAGCGCCGCGCCGGCCCCTCCTCTGCAGCCCAAAGGCATGCAGCGCCGAGCGCGAGCGCTAGGCATGCTAGGAAGGGAAGGGCAGCGCAGGGAAGGGAGCCGGCAGGGAGGACGCAGGCGCGGGCGGGCAGAGGGGCCGGAGTCGCTGGTCGGGGCGGGCGGCCCATGGCTGCGGGCGGCAGCGGCGGCGGGCGACGATGACCGACTACAGCGAGGAGCAGCGCAACGAGCTGGAGGCGCTGGAGTCCATCTACCCCGACTCCTTCACGGGTGAGCCGCCGCGGGCCCGCCCCGCGCAGCCGGCGGGCGGCAGGGCCAGGAGGCCGCGCCGGGGCTGTCCCGGCTCTCCCGAGCCCCCCCCGGGCCTGGATGATTTTTTCGGGCTGGGCGGGAAGAGCAGAGCCCTCGGTGGCGCCTGTGGCCGGGTGGGTGCCGGCGTGGGCGCTGCCTGCGCTGCGCTAGAGCCGTGGCACAGCAGCCCGGCGTGCACACCCGCTAGCCCCGGCCGGGTAAGGATGCTTCTTGGAGAAACCTTTGAAAGGATGCGGCCCCACGTGGAAATCAGGGAATTGGCTTGTGCGACGACCAGTTTTCCTTTCCGGTAATAGCGACCGTGAAGCACGGGGTGTTTTGGGGTACTTAAAGAAGCTCCGTAAATGTGCTCAGCCAGTACCTGCCTTACTCCCTTGCTAGTCTGTGGTGGAACAAAGGCAGGCTTTAATTCCTTGGTGCAGCGTATTACATTGCTGAAGCTTTCAGTGCATGGGCACGTTGGTTCATCAGTTTTTCAGGACTTCCAAGTTGCCATCAAACAGTGAAGAGCATCTACCATGTTAGCTAAGCCAGCGTGCTTTGGGGCGCTCCGTATCCAAAGAATTTTAACAGTGGAAAAAAATAGGGCATTTTCAGTTTCCTTCCTGCCCGAAGTCCCACAGTATCTTACTTGGCAGCAACTTCATCACACAGACAGTTGCCCATTGCTTCGATCTGAAAATCTTTTCGGTTCTTCAGTTTTATGTTAAAGATTAGTTAAAGATACGTAAATTGCTCTCTGGTAGCTGGGGGTGCTTAATCACTGATATGGAAGTAATATTCTTTCACAGAGCCTCTGATGTTTACTCAAGAGGAAATTAGTTTACATGTAATGCTTTTATGCCCAAGAGAAGAGAGGGGAATAAAGATAGTAGTAGTACTTTAGCAATTAGGCAAAATTCACATAATACTTTGAGAGCATGTGTTCTGGTTTGGGTATAGGTTATAACAGCGATACAGAAAAGTCCTTATGGTCTGCAACCCACAATTGTGCAGTGAGGTTTTCAGCCTGTGAAACACAGATCATGGCACTTTCATTCTGTGCATCTCCATAGGAGACGCTTCCAGCTGCCTAATTCACACACTTGCATTCTAGTACCTTACCTAGGTAGTACATTCTTAAGGAAAACCCTGTGTATTCCTTTTTTTGTTTTAAGAAACATTTCTTACATTAAGCTGTCCTAAATATAGGTGCAGACATACTGTAAAAATAGTTCAGGGTCAAGAGTGCACTGGATGCTCATCACACAGTATCTGGCACAAGTAAAGTAAGTTAGCTTTGGGAGCTTTGTGCACACATTCAATGCACTAAGAGAAGTAATTTGATGCCAGATTTGTACTTTCTGGAAGAGTGAAACTGCCAGAAGAGAAAGTTTCTCTTTTGGAAAACTTTTTGGTATTGTTGATGTTATATGCTCTCCTTCAAAGGGCACTCCAGGCATCACATCATATGGAAAGTAGTTGTTAATTGAAAAGTATTTATTATTAAGGTAAAAAGGCCCTTAACACTATATCAAGAGCTTCCTTGAAGTCGTTGTCTGATTTAAGGAATCTCTCTCTGACTGTCATTTTTTTTTCCTTTGAACAGTACTGTCAGAAAAGCCAACCACTTTCACAATCACTGTGACATCTGAAGCTGGAGAAAATGATGAAAGTAAGTTGATCGTGTCTTAAAGATACATAGTAGGAGTTTCTGTGTAAGCCTAATTCTGTCACCAGCAACTATGTATGCCTCCATTTAAGTCCTCTTGGGGGCCTGATACAGCAAACATTTCTCAGCAAATGAAGTTCAAGGATTTTGGTGATCCTTGTTTAGTTTGCAGAAATCTTATGCTCTCTTGCTAGTACTGCTTTCTGCTGAATCTCAAAGGCTTTGTAGCGTAGTTTCAAAAAGTATGGGTTGTCATTGTCCTTGTAGCGGCTTACAGCTATGTGAAGGGATTTTTTTTTCTTGCAACTGCCAGCCACATGGGAGAGTTGAGTTTGTGAGCTGTGAATGTGCAGCCCCTTAAGGAACAGTTCCAGAGCAGAGAGCTGTGGGTCCCAAGTCATTGTATATTTGTTGAGTGTCGGCAATTGCATGGGCCTGTAAGCACGCCTTGCTCCAAGCAACTTTGAAAGCTGCTATTCTGGGTTACTGTAACAGAATAAATAAACTGGTGCTGTCTTGTTCAGTTTTAAAGGAGCAAGTCCTGCTTTGAGCAGGTGTCTGTGTTGAAGAGACTGCTGGGCTGCCAAGAACTGCGAGTCTGGAACTAAGGGAAAGCTTCTCCCTGGTATGGTGGGAGGATGTGTAAAAGGACCTTGATTTTCTTTTACCTTGTTTCCATGTTACCCTGGCTATGGGCAGCTCCAGGTTGAATGCATTTTCCTTTGGCAGTTCCCTGCTTAATAACTTCTACCTGGATATAGCGTTTTTGTCATACGATTTGTGTGGAGCTCTGGAACCCAACACAGAGGTTGATCAACTAGGCACACAATTTAAAGTGCTGATATGCTGGGATTCTCTCTAATTCTGTTGTTAGGACTCTTCAACATTTTCCAGCTTTAAGTAAATTATGAGGGAGAAGAGATTATTGCTTTGGTATCCACCATACTACATAATGTTTTCGATTCTTTCTAAAGACCTTTCAGACATAAATAACTTGTAATAGTTTGCTCAAATGTAGCTTTTCTCATCTTAATTTCTCAGAAATCTTGGTTTATCTTTAAATCTGTTCATATTGTTTTAATATCTGTATAAGAAAACTGTTCCTGCAAGGCTAGAATATTTTATATTTTATAATCTTTAGGCTGGTGATACAATAGAAAAATATACAATTCAAATTACATTGTTCCCACCATAAGAATGTGTGCTTTTTAATCTTGCAGCTGTCCAAACAACCCTTAAATTTACCTACAGAGAAAAATACCCCGATGAAACTCCACTTTATGAAATTGTCTCACAGGAGAATCTTGATGATAATGATGTCACAGACATTATAAAACTGCTAGAACAGCAGGTAAGGAAAATGGAGTATCTTGATACACTTGACACTTTAGCCAGAACTTCTCTTTCAAATCAGTTGTTTTCTGAAGTATATGCTACTGATCTGAAACCTGCTCCATACTGTAGGGACTGACTTTGAGGTTTGAGTTGGGTAAACTGTGGTAGTGAGGTAAAATGTAGGGCTAATTCAGTGTGTATGATAATGAAAGGGAAGTGCGCCAGGGCTTCCCCTCTTTGGCAGTTCTAGCTTAAGATGAATTTGTTTAACTGTATATGTGGTATTTATGAAAATAAGCCATTTCAGTTTTATCTGGAAATATTTAAAAATGCCACATTGATTCTTGATTCTTTTTAATAGCGTAACTCTTTGGGTGGTGGGGGTGGGTCTCTTCAGCCTGTGGGATCAGTGAGAGTGGATCGTGAAGGAATGAGAAGGAAACCTTTCTTTAGTTTCAGGAATTCCTGACAAGTCCTCCCTGCCCTAAAACTGCCATAGTATGTTCAGTAGGCATTCTTTCATTTTAGTTTACGTTCTACAACCTTCCATCAGTTGATGTTTTTCGGTTTTCCTGGGAAACTGTCTCACTTCCAAGAAGCATGTAATAGGATTAAAGAATAAACCATTTCAGGAGAAGAGAGGTTCTGAGTGACTCTTGTCTCTTATGATATTACGATACTCAGATTTTAGAGCTGTTTAATTTTATTCATGAAAAAGCTTTCTAGATGTCTATAATGTGTTGATAACCTGAACACAGGTGTTCATCTTTGTGTTTTGCTGCACAGCCATGTGGGGATTACTAACTGGATTAACTGACTGATTGATTTAAATTTTACAGCAAGCTTTTAAGACTGGTGCAGAATGCGTCAGCTGTGCTATCTGCGTTTGCACAGCATCCTGCTTTCTAAACATACTTATGCATTCAGCTGCTGATGGTTTGAGGCTCTTCTCTTTGAAGTTGCCTTCTTTTTGTTGTAGGCAGAAGAAAATTTAGGAATGGTAATGATCTTCACTCTAGTCTCAGCAGTACAGGAGAAATTAAATGAAATAGTGGATCAAATAAAAACGCGAAGAGAAGAGGAGAAGAAACAGAAAGAAAGAGAAGCAGAAGAAGAAGAGAAAGTATGTAAAATAATGTTTTTAACTCAAAAGACTGCTTGCTTTTTTAAAATGTGTGGGTTTGAAACTGGAGCAGTTCTCAGTTGCAGTGGGAAAGGAACAGCTATCCCAAAGGCGATAGAATTGGAACTTAAGGACTAGAAGACTGTTTAGTGCACTTAAGGGATTTTTTTTTATTTATTTATTTTCTGAAGCATTCTTTTTAGAGTCTAACTGCATGCATGTTCAAAATCCCTTCTAACATTACTTCCTAAGGTAGGGATGGGGATTTTTCCCGATGAAGTCAAAGTTGCTGTAGACAGTTTTTTGCCTGAAGAAGCAAGAGGGGATGGGGAGTAAGAAAGCTAGAATATGTCATGCTGCAGACAGGCTCTATGGTTTGATGAAGGCTCTCCTCCTTGGTAGACTGAGTGGATAGGGTGAGAGCAGTGGGACCAGTCTTCAAGACTGTTTTGTCTTCCTTGTACCTATCTGTTCAACCAACCACTGTAGAATAGTTTTTCCATTCATAGAATATGCCATGATAAGTCCAACTAATGAGTGTTCACTTACTTCCTGAGAAATAACTAGGGGGTGATGGGACTTGGAATGTTCAGTATATCTGAAAATGGCAGAGAAATAGCTACGAAGCAATAATCCTTTTTTTCTGCTTCAGCAACGTAAAAGGGTTAATGTATTTTAATGGGAAATATTTCAGTGTAGGTTGCACTTAAGTGTTGATTAGAAGTGCTGCCAACTTACAGGTAACTTGTATTAGTGTTGCTTTTCGAACTATTGCACTCTTGGTTCCAAAAGTATGCAGAGTTTTTCCATGAGAGTTTCCTCCTCAATATAATTCTCTGAAGGGAGAGTTCCATGACAAAAAAAACCCCAAACCATAAGAATATGTTCCTTGTATATTCTCAGAGTTAGGATTAATTTCTCAGAACACTTCACAGCAAGCAGTACTTTTGGAATGTTGAAATTTAAATAATTAAGAGAATGCTCATCTTCACCTGTAGCTTTGCAAGTTGTGTTTGCAGCATTGTTTTCTGTTTCTTCAGCAACGCTTTCATGGCACTCCTGTTACCATTGAGAATTTCCTGAATTGGAAAGCCAAATTTGATGCAGAACTCCTAGAAATAAAACGGAAAAAGATGAAAGAAGAAGAACAAGCAGGCAAAAATAAATTAAGTGGTATGTCTTAATACTGGTTGTGAAGTTTCTGCAATGTTACCAGACTATAATGATAAGTCTAAAAGCAATTTTTGCTCTGAAAGATAATGGTAATAAATAAACCCTTAATGCAGTATTTGATTATTGCCCTCCATGTCATGTGAAGTCTTTCTGAGTGCTGATTTTGAGCTAAATAGAAAGCTGATAGATACAAGATTTCTACTGAAATCATTAAGATTCCCAAACTGTGTGTTTAAGGCAGTGTACCACTTGGAGCTGCTGCTGTCAGGCAGAAATAGTTGGGGTTTGTTAAGCAACAGGAAGAATCTACATCAACAGTTTATTATTGCACTGGATCGTTCAGGGACTTCAAATTATCCAAGGCCATGTAGGAGTTTGGTTTGCTGTTGCTGGACTGATGCAGCACAGAGGCTGGCAGCTGCATATGACACTTACAATGACTACAGAGGATGACTCCAATATTTTTGGGAAGAGCTTGTCATAGCAGTGGTTCGGACTCTGTGTTTTGTAGATCACAGTTTATTCAGTAGAAAACTTAACTGTATCCAGTGAACAAAATGTGTAGGAAATTAATTCTTGCCTACAGGTTCTTATAAGAAAAATAGATCTTGAGCATTCTCCTCTACAGTCTGCATGACTTGGCTTTGAACTGATTCTCCTGATGTTGGATATACTTTCTAACCCAATTAACTGAGCAGTGTGATTGTACTGTACCACTGTTCTGTTTTCTCCTCAATTCTGAAGGATTTTGAAACTTCTGGCTAGTTTTGATGAGAATTGACACGGATGGAAATGTTAATGGTAGTAAGTTTCATAAAAAAGGTGTACAGGGCAGGGGACACACTTGATGCCTCTCTGATGGGAATGCATTTGGGAATCTGCAAAGATGAGATAACAGAAAGCAAGCTTCTAGTTTTTCTGTTCTTGAAAGTATTGTTATTAACTTGTGTCTGTTTTCCTCTCTACAAATCTAATTTATAAAAGCTCCCTTTACAAAACCAAACCCAGACTTATTCTTGCATGCCTTTAGTGTAATCCCAGTATTACCATGAACACTAACCAGTCTTGTTTGTGGAAGATTGCATAAGCAATGCAAATGTAGATGGAAGATGGGTGATTTATGTGGAAAGAATCCTGAGCTTTTCTTCCTATCCCTCCCTATCAGAAAGGCTTCACTTTGCTTTCCTTCATAGATGTATGTGTGTGTGTGTGAGCTGGTGATTTGTGTGAAAATCCAAGTTGCTTTTCGAATAGGAGGATAAATGGAAAAAGATGGAGGAGTCAGCTAATTTCTTTTCCAGTTCTCACAGAGGATTTCTTGTGGACTGCAAGATGAAGACTGAAGCAGTAAGGACTGAACACAATCTATGGGGCAGTAAGGTGTAAAGTTTTCTGCCTGCCCATTATTAAAGCCTTAATAAGATTAAAGTGACTATTAAAAGTATCGACTCATTTCACATGTAAGATGTAGGAGCTTGTTGGCGTGGATGGATCCTGGATGAATAGTCAAAAAACCACAATGGGGAACTTAGAGAAACAAGCAGTTTAAAAAAAAAAAAAAGGGACTGCTAGAATCAGTTAATTTGAAAAGACTAAAAGATATATGCTAACTATTATTGCCTTAAGTTAATTGTTGTTTCAGAATTCTATTTGCTTATATATTATTTTTTATTTTATTTCTAGGTAAACAGCTGTTTGAAATGGATCACAACCTTGACACTTCTGACATCCAGTTCTTGGAGGATGGTAAATTTCTATTTGTTTTCACAACTGAAAGACAGTGACTTAAAGTAGATCAAAATTCCTAAGCAAAATCTGTGTTGTATTTCTGAGTTAGTATCTTACCTCAGTATCACTTTCACATTAGGAGAACTTTCTGAGAAGTATTGTTTTTCAAAGTAAACAGAAATGATTTTAACTTCTTATAAAAGCGAAGAAAATCTTTTCAAGATGATAAAGCGTATTTATTTGCAGCTTTGAGCTTGAGTTGATCGTATTTCCATTGCTTCTGTTCAACTGACTGAACTGGAAGCAAAACAAACAAACAAAAAAAAGAAAAACAAAACCTAAAATGAGCAGCAAAGCAAAAAAGCCCAACAAACCCTGCTGTTTTGCTGATTTTTTTTTTTTCTGAATAGCTAGCCTTCTTACTCCTTATTTAAAGTACAGGTCTTGAAGTTCTGTCTCCTCTCTGAACCCCAACACCAATAGTAAACATCTTGCAGGTCAAAATAAATACTATTTGCCTCTGTGCAACTCGCTTCTTCTTCATGGTGTGTGCACATTTGCCTGTTATCTTGCCTAAAATATCGACCTGGTGCTAACGGAAAATTTTGTAAGACTGTGCCAAAAAAATATTAAACGTGGGAAATCTGTTGGTGACAAAGGAAATAAATCTACTCATAGTCACATACCTGTTTAACTTGCTATACTGCCTTTTAGTGTCCCAGCTTAAAATACTTGATTTTTGAGTTAAGGCAATTCTTTAATGCAGCCATATTATTTACTGGCATCGCAAAACATAGGCAAAGGAGAGTCATGAATCTTCTCTGCAAGTAACAATTAAATAAAAAAGTTTGAATGTCAGTGAGCATAAACTTGATTTGGGGGAGTTTAGTTTCTTTTAGAGGAAATAATTTAATCTTGTCTTCCTCCAAAATGCCTAAAGTGAAGATAGTTTGTTGATGGCACATTTGTCTGCTAGAAGGGAGACACAAACCTGTTTGGCCTCTCTGACCAGATGATTGGGGATTAATGTATTTATTAACTTTTAATTGTGTTGCTATTGGTGGTTAAAGCTCCCATTTTTATTGCTGTTTGCATTCTATCATACATGCAAGAGGTTACTAACTGTATTTTAGTGTTATAATAGCATTTAATACTAATTTTCAGAGGATAAGGGTGTTATCTTTAGACGGAATTGGTTATAAACACTCTTTCAAATCCAGTGAAGTAATGAAACCTTATTTGGTGGCCAGAAGATGTCACTGTTGGTGCACACAAATAAAATAGCAGCAGTTGTCAGGTTTTCTCCTCTTGTCAGAAGTTTCTCTTTCAGAAGAAAATGTGAAACTATACAAAGCTTCACCTTATGTGTAAAATTTAAATATGAAAGCAAATGTATGTATGTAGGCATATCGTGTGTAAGGAACTTTTTGTAAACCCAGTATGTCTGTAACTATGATAGTTGCAACCATTCCAGCTGTGAGGTCCTGAGCTCCTACTGTGACAGCCTGGGGAGAAAGGATCTCTGCTGCTGGCACCTATAAATGTTAATTTCTTTCTCCCAATGAATTCTGTGTCCCATTTCTCTTGACTGGGTTCTGGTAGGAGGGAAAAATAGCTTCACTTAGCTGGAAAAAGGTAAAATGTTGTGTTTACTTTTCCATGTCTGTTTGATGTATAAAAAGCCAAGTAAGTTGGCAGCTACCTACATTGAAGAACTAAGTCTTGTCCATTTTGTTGTTCAGTTACTGGTTTCCTAGTTGCATGAAAATAAATTGTTTTTCTGTTCTTTACAGCTGGAAACAATGTGGAGGTTGATGAATCTTTATTCCAAGAGATGGATGATTTAGAATTGGAAGATGAAGAGGATGACCCTGACTACAACCCTGTTAATTTAGATAGTGATTAGACTTATTTGAACTGATTCTGTCATCAGTATGGACATACATAAGGAGAGAGAGGCAGACAGGAAAGCCACAGCATCTGTGGTTTTAGTAATGTGTATTTGTTTTCTCTTTTTTTAGTGTTTTTCCAAAGAAAAAAAACCAAAATATTTTAAATCCAGGAGAATGGTCTTCTGATGACTTTCACCATAAATAAATTTACTTTAATATTTCAAATGAAAAATTTGAGAAATATTGATCTGTCTGAAAATGCTTTTCTATTTTCTCTTTTTTTTTTTCTTTCCCACTTCCGTAATTGTCCTTTGAAGACAAGTGGCAACAAGCAAGATGGAAAGATGTTACAGCAAGCACTAAACACACCTGCATCTAAAGGCTGAGCAGCTGTTCTGCCGTCTTCCACCTGGAATATACATGTGCAGCTTTGGTGAATAAAAGGGATCGCATACTATGCAGTTACTTATTTTTTGGGTTTTTTCCTCCCAGCTGTAGATCGGCAGCACTAGTCACCTTTGTTGTATAGCCTTATTAAAGTTTAATGAAAACCATTTCCATACAATTAGAATAGGGTTTTTTGCCATAATCATGAATAATATTTTCAAGATGACTAGTTCAAGTCAGTAGGGGAAAAGTCAGAATGTGACGAAGTCCTCTTGAAGTTTGGTTAATTTGTTCAGAGTTGGGTTTGGATTTTTTTGAATGTGTGCATGAATGAACTTCCATGAAAAGTCAAAACCAACCCTAGGAAAATTAGTTTGCTTTTGGCAACAGACTGTGTTGAAACACTATCAGTGGAGTGCAGATTACAGTACCAGGATTTATAGAGTGCTTATAGGTTTGAATGTAATAGGTGTAGTTTTAGAAGCATCTTGTTGGCAGCCTGTGAAGGTTAGCACAGCATGAAGTAAAGCTACACTTCAACTTGGGGATATTACCCATCCTGCAGAGTTGCTTCTGGGGCTAACAGATGTTAGACTTCTCCCTTACCACCTACAAAAAAACTCCAAACACTGTAAGAAGTGTGATGTTTAAACATGCTGTGTTTAAAACTGCATCACTAGAAGGATGATGGTATGGATGGTTTCAAAAGACAGCTCTCCAAATAGAGAGATGGGCACCTCAGTGATTAAACACTGTGTGCTGAATTTTAAATACTGTTAGTAGACTGCCAGCTTCAGTCTTTGAAGAGGGTTGCACTAAAGCACCACATTGCTTAGAGGAATAATAAATTTATGAATTTTAATATTTGAAAATTCCATATTCAAAATTACAAATTTAGTTCCAGAAATAATTTAATGGGATATAAGACTTCTGCTCATATCACTCAAGAACATCTGTTCAGGATGATCTCCTTTAACATGTTTCAGTAGGGTTGTTTCTTTTTCTACTTGTATTCAAGATTAATGAATTTCTAGTAGATAGAAATAAATGTTCGAGTACCCTGTAAATACTTTTATAAATTAACCATGTGCCTTTGTTCCTACTGTCTTCTCTTTGATCTTTTTAATTTTGGCTACTAAGAACTCTAGATAAGCATCTAGGTTTCGCTGTTGTATGTTTCAAAGCAATAAGCAGGATCTGTGTTCCAACAGAGTTACCAAATATGTTAAAAAGTTGTGAACTAATGTGATATTAAATCTGACTTTTCCAAAGATACGGTTGGTTGAAAGCTTCATAGTTACTACATTCAGCTTCCTGTGTAATTGCTAGGATACTTCAAAATGCTCTTCAGTACTGAACCTAATTTACTTCTGGTATGTCTTAATTCAGCTGCATAAAAACCAAATTCCTAAGGCTGCTTTCCATTTTCAGCTGTGTATGTCTATAACTGGCATTTTTTTCATAAAGGAGGAAATTAGTTCTCTTTAAATTTGGACTGAATCCAAGAATGCTGTGTAGTCTGTGCAGAGTGCGGTAATCAGAAAATTTTCCAAGTTGGTCACTGACAGGAATCATCTACATATGAAAGAAAGTTTCTCATTAATGTTATTTGTAGATTAATGAAATTTTCTAGTCCATTTTCACACTGCCATATTTATTGGTTTTCATGCAGAGGATGTATATCTTAAAAAATGTTAAAATTATGTAAAACAAGTTAAAATGTGAAAATATGTTTTCACTGTTGTATTTCAAAGCAGAGGAAATAATAAGGGTTGAAGTGACACGTTGGATAAAGTCTGTTCCTCCAGGTCTTTGGAACAAGTTTCAGTGACTCGATCTGAACTGCAGATTTGTTTAGCTTTGTTAGCAATTAACATCTATGAAATAAAAGGGAATGTGACTGAGAGTAAGCTTGGCTATGTGTGTGTGTCTTAAGTTTGCTGAAGTGAACTGAGAGGTTTTTTTGGTGGGAGAAGTTTAGATGGGATATTGAAATTTGCTTATGCACTTTGGATTAGATTGAAGTCTAATTTTTATTGACTGAATAAAATCACATTGATAAACCTCAACAGAATTCTAGTAATTCAAAATCATGGCACTGACAACCTTTCTTGTATCTTGCTTTTAACTGCCTAAGTCCAAAGCCTATGCTGTGATGCATGTAGGGAGGTAACACTAAGTTGCAATGCTGCACTACAACCAGAGCTAACATAGTTTTAAACATCTGAATGTTTTGAAGAGTTGGTGCCTGAGCTGTGTTAAAATTCAGAGGATGGTACCTACCACATCAAGACTCTGTAGGAGTACAATTTCAAGCATACTGCAAAGCCTAGTGTATTGCATCCAAATTATAGTTGCATTATTGGTATATATCTGTCTTTTCTTTCCTGCTATCCTTTCATCTGATTGAAAAGATCATTGCTCCTCTTCTTTGGAAGTTCAAAGTCAGAGGTCAGGGGAAGCAGTGGTTACATAAGTTACATAGGAGTGTTTGGGTTTTTGGTTTTTAGGGGTTGGTTTTCTTGTTTGGTTTTGTTTTGTGGGATTTTTTTGGTGGGTGGGCTGTGTTTGTTTGCAACTTACTTTCTTTGTATCAAGGATACAAAGTTCCAGAAGGAACATCTTATCGGCTAATTGTAGGAGGTCACCTTTGCTAGTATAAACAGCTAACTGCCTCAGGTGTAGTAATTGTGTACAGGTAAAGGCAGGAAAAATGTGGTAGGAGGCTAAAATAGGTAGATGCAAAGTGAGAAGAGTTGGTTCCTTGAGACTCATGAAAGAAGCAAGCAAACAAAAGAGCCATTTTGTGACCTGCAAGGTTATTTTACATTTCTAAACAATTTATGGAAAAGCCAAGGTTAGATGCTTTTTGTCAAATCAAACTGCCCTAGTGTGATTACAGAGGAATCGAATGGCACATTCAGGGCAGAAAAAAAGAAATATTTGGTATTTGGCACACTACAATTTTCCACTGAAACACCAGCTTAGCCTCAACAGCAGTTTCATCATATACACTGAAAGCTGGGACTGTGCTACAATTCCTTCTTCAGTTTACAAATCTGGGCCCAGTGTCACACTGATAAAGAACATCCTTGGGCTGGAATTGGCAGGGCCTGAGTGAGGAACAGACTCAGCTCCAATCACAGGCAGAAGAGATTGAAGCGTATCCATGAGAGGTTAAATGACTGTGTGGCTGCAAAACTTCACACGGTGTAAGCACATGTGCCACGCAGACCAGGGCTAATGTGGGAGCTGACAGTCCCTCAGTTCCAAGGAACTGTCCCACGTCTCAGCCCCTCTATTGTCCTAAGTATTTAAACCTTTCACAGCTTATAGGCCACTTCTGCATAACTACTGAAATGAATGCATTTTCATAATTCTTTTTATTTCATGCATATTTCAGAAAAATCAGTGATTTATGGCTTGTAGTATCTTTCATGCTCATGTGTTTCACAACTTCCAAAAATTGCCAGAGCACATAAGAGAAACAGGTTAATGGTAAGGCTCTTAGACCTCTATCTAGGTGTCAACATAGAAGAGAGTCTACATGAAAGGGACATATTTAAGCTCCCCTTACAGTAACTGGATGCAAGGTGATGCAGCTGCTTAAGCAAAGACATCCACTGCTCCCTGCAACACACTGGACCATCCCTCCCCACCAGCTGCCCTCCTGGAGAGGCATGGCTCTCTCACTCACAGCAGCACCTCTTAGATACAGTAAGGTGCCTCAAACACTTGTTTCAGGAGACAGCTCCACAGTCTCTTAAATGACATTAACCCTGCATAGCAGGGCCCCTAGCCAAAAGGCAGTTCAAATATCCTTTTGAGATGCCTTTGAGACCTCGGAGATATAAAACATATACAAAGCCAGAAATTAAAAAAGGATGAAATTAAATAAACACTTTTGAAAAATATATTTATTTTATTTATCCACAGTACAAAAGGAATATTTGCTTCCCCCAAGGGATTGTCTTGCGCAGCATCTCAAGCACACGCACTCTACTCTGGACAATACTTTCTTAGGCCTCAAAGCCAACGCCAACACTGATCCACTGCTGTGTTCACATTTACAAGTGATACATCTAGACAAGCCAGCTAACAAAGGGAGTTCAGTAGTAAACTAATCCCTGATGGAACAGACTGTACCTTGATGAAACACAAGATTGGTCCCAGAGGCAGCATAAATATATTTACAGAGAGAAACTATGACCAGGAACTCCAATAAAGTACTTCCACAGTATCTTCATCCACTGCTTATTAACAACAGTGCATAGTTTGTTACATGACAGTATGTGTTGCCCATTTGAGCAACTAAGAAAATAACAAATTTTCCAGTAAGACAAAGACTGCAATTCTTCAGAGTTACAGTTATATTGGAATGGAAGAGCTTTGACTGAACACCAAAACTATAGGTTTACTCCAATGTTGTGCTTTTCCAGAGCTCCCAGGTATTTATGAAGACATAGTTTAGGTCAAGAAATTGTTGAGTTAGGGTCACAGTTGAGAAGTTTAATGTTTTGCATCCAGCAAATTCCACAAAGAGGTAATAAAGGTATCCTTTAAGGAATCTTCTCTGATGTTAAGACCTGAGAAGCACAGCAGCGAACCTAAAAATAGGTGGGGCAAGAGAAAAAAAGAATACTTTAATGAACAAAAACACCACTTAAAAGAGCTTTTTCCAAACTAGTAGTTTACTAAGCCTAAGGAGTATACAGGGTTATACTTCATCTTAATTAAATTGGAGCTTTTAAGACAACATTCTAAACAACTGATATTTTTAAATATAAATCAAACCTTTGAGAAAATAAAAGAAAAAAAAAAAGAGCAAACTAAAAAGAAACCCACCTCAACTCAATCCCAAATGTCATGTTTTTTAATGTGTCCTGAATTTTAGAGCTTTTATTAGTAGGAGAGGATGGCCATATTTCACTGATACTTCTGACATGTTCAGAGCCAAAAAACATGTAAGACAATACCTCATTTCAACATACACATGTTAAATACAGTTGAGCAAGTAATTCAGTCACCAGTTATTTCGTAGCTTAAATAAATGTCGGTCCTGAAGCTTGAACATAGGACACCACAGAATCGGAACATGGGTCCTCAGAATCAATTTGTTAGTGAAGGAAAGAGGAAGCTTAAGAAACAAAAACTACATCTGACAATCAGTTGAAAACTTCTAGGATTTTAAAAAAGTTAAAATGCCCAAAGTCAAACATGTGGAAAGGATTTATAAAAATTCCAAGAACTCAAACATGTAAGTTCCTCAGACCGGTGTTTTTAAATACATGAAGTTCTAAACACATTTAGAAAGCTGAATGCACTAGCTGTAGTGTCCAAGCTTAGGAGACATTGGATGGTTAGGCGTCAGTTTCCGTGCACCTTTGTTCTTCAACTACCAAAGGCTGACAGGCACCACATAGCTTTACAAAATCTCAATAAAAACCTCTGAACATAATTTTGCACTATGAATGTAAGTAACTTATATGCTCATAATTATTTACTAGAAAACATTATAGGAAAATGAAAAGTTAAAAAAGCCTAATTTACAACAGCAAACTGCAAACTTCATACAATACTTAGAAGTTGTCAGTTGCATCAAGGTGGCATTCATTTGTATGCAAAACATTTTTGGTTTTGATATTCTGGGATTATATAAGAAGAAAATAGCAGAGAAAGAGAACAAGAAAAGTGTAGAGATGAAAAAAAACCACCATGCAACCACATATGAATGTGTATTTGAGTATTAAGGAACAGATTTAGATTGTCTTAAATTTTCTTGGATAGAAACTATTTCCTGAACTACTTACAGCTTTCTCTTCCAAAGAGAGCACTCCATCTACAGCCACTATCTGGTATTGCTTTTCTTTTAGGCTACTCACAAACTTTCGAACTAGTTTGAGATTAGTTCCTTCACTGTTTTGTTTCAGCAGTTTCTGCATTTCTTGGGAAGAACATCCCGGGTCAAACAGTAGCAAACACAAGCTTTTGTTTTTCTTCTCTTCTATTCCAACAATAGTACGACTATGACCTAGTATCAAAACAGAGTTTCAGTATTTCAAAAACATGTAAATCCCATTTACTGCCTCATAGCATACTACTGATTTTCAGATCAAGGAAGGCATTGCTTGAAATTTAATAAAATAGTTATAAGTAAGGAATATATGTCAAGAAGCTGAGATCCCAATCACATTCAGCTCCTCCATCTAATAAAAACACAAACTTTAATATTGCTCTTACTAGATAAAAAAAAACTACTGGAAATAAAGCCATGCCTTCAATTCACTGAAGGACTATAAAACACTGCTCTGAATAGAAGCACATATAAAAAAAGATAGAGAACAGTAAGAAACCAGCATATAGTGATACTGACCTTGATGTTGCAAGTAGATGGGTGGTTTGGAAGTACACAGCACCTTTGTACCACCTTCATTATCTGCAGAATAGTAATGCAAAACCCACTCAAATAAACGAGGGTGTGTACCCGTAGCACCAGTTGGTTTGTGAAAGTCAATGATTTGGCATCTAAAAAACAGACAATGAAAATAACAACAACATATCAAGCAGGTTGTTTAAATTTTTTTTTCATTTCTTGGTCCCTTCCTCCTGCACCAAGAATATTTTATAAATACAGCAATTTAAGGCATCAAGTGGTCCTTAGACCTTTTTTTAATACAGGAGTAGGGGACACAAAATTACAAAGCAATGCAATATATACTGTTCCAAACTGGAAAATCTACTAGATAACAAAGAAATGTTCTACTCTGTTTAGTCTAACAAGAAGTTGTGAAGCTTGCAAAAATTAATCTTAGATTTTTTTGCATGTGATACATGGGCACTAAAGAATCCAATTAAAAGCTATAGAAAATAGCTGAAGTTCAGATTCTTCTTGAGAAGAAACTTTTAGAGAAAATAAGCTTTTAATCAATGTTTAAATTCAGGCATATGTGGCATTATTTTGCACCAAGTCTCAATGATCTAAGTAGTTATTTGCTTTATGTACCTCTGTAAGTAGTTATATAGCTTCATGCTGCACTAAATGAGATCTGTTTACAGATTGGTTAAATTTAAAGTCACTAAGGTACCTTTGTCATTGCACATTTCGGAATTCTAACCTTTAAAGTACAGCATTTAAATCAGCCCTTAAAAATAACAACAAAAACCAATATTTACTTCATCCTGAGACTGGTTAACAGTGAATAAATTTCACATGCTCCTATCCATGCTTTGGAACCATGTAATCTGTTGTTGAAGTGAGATGCCCCATGAGGATCAAAACCTTCTCTCCAGGCATCTTCAATCATGGACTGAATCTTTGGTATACTAGGAATTAGTGTAGTATCTGGAACAGAAAAGCTTTTGAATTGTTGTTACAGTTATTGAAATAGTCTATTAAATAAAAATATTCAGCTTCTTAAGAGGCAGTTGATGTTACAAAGATGCACCAAAGAAAACTGAAGGTAAAACTTCAACTGCATCATGTCTTGCCAGTATTCACCTCTGTGACTCTTTCCACAGTAAGTCCCAATGGTATAACAACCATTTAATAGGTATCATTTACCTCATAGGACTTGCTGAGTAAATGAAAAGGCAAAACATCAGTCAGCAGATTGCCATTCAAGGTAGGTGAAACAAATAGCATTTTAATACCTCTCAAGCAGTCTTTATACAAGCTGTTCTGCAACAGTGAGGAAAGGAGCATTTGGAAATTCCTGTAACCACAACCCCAGCCTCTGTCACCCAAAGAGGAGTGGAAGTGATCTACTCCTGCTGAAAGCCATACACGGCTCACATCTTTGTTCTCAATCTGATAGTACTTGCACAATGCTTCAATGACTCCTAAAAGAAGACAAAATATAAAGTTTATCTCTAAAATGAACTACAAAATTTGCCAGAAGATTCATTCTCCAAGCTGGAACAGATACAGATTAATACAATTTATTTTAAAGCCTCTTAATGATCTTACATTACATTAAGAACCCAAATCACAAAACCAGCGGACATTACACCTCCTTAATTTCAATAGTCTTTACTTTGATAAATTTATGTACTATGAAGCTTTCAAATTGAAATCTATTTTTTCACTGTTCACAATGAGTATTTTAAGTTAAACAGCTTGGACTACATTATAAACTGTGATAGTCACAGGAACTATTACAATGATATAGAAAAAGTATGTAACCAATAAAGCCTGCCCCTGCCACCTCCAGTTCAACATTCTCTTAAAACCATGGCAATACTTCTGCACACTATGCAAACATTTTATTCCCCACAACTTATTTTTCCTGGAGAAACAAAGAGGGAAAAAAAAAAAGAATTGCATAGAACTTGATAATTACTGTAAATACTTTAAAATAATCCACTTGCAGGATATTCCAAATCTTCGTTCATTACATGAAAGAACATGCTTGGGAATGGTCTCTCCAATCTCTATATTTAAATTCTCAAAGGCCCTTTCTTGCTATGCTATTGTGAAGACAATTATTCCATAGTCACCACAGATTATTTTCTGAACACCCCTCTGAAATCCAAATCATCACCAAGAATGAAAACTTAAAATGTGTTATTTTACACGACACACTTTATAGAAGTAATTTTATTTTACCTGTCAGGAACCAAATGGACACTTTATAAGCTAGAACCAGTAGCAATAAGCTAAAGGACCTTTGAACTGTGGTCTTGGAAAGTAAAGACAAGGGACCCTCTTGAAAGAGACACAGAAGTCCATCTGCACCGTACTTTTGTACCAAGTATAAGACATTTAAAAGAAGATGTATCCAGTAGATGTCTACTCATCCCAGTCCTCTCTAGGATTTCGTAATCAGATGAACACTGCGCACCTGCTTACATGACATTACAATTAACTGCAATACAAGATAAAAAGCTACTGTAAATTTGAACAGCTACACTAGATTAGGAACTAATGAGTATTAAGTAGTTAACAAGCATACAGTCAAGGGCAACCAACTTCTAATAAGGTAGTTACATCTTTTGATACATACTGTATTTGTGTCCGTAACTAGACAACTTGGTCCCAAGGTTCCATAGGAAAAACAAACAAAAAAACCCCCAAAAACAACCAAACAAAACAAACAAGCAAACAAAAAACAAAAGAAGAAAAAAAAGCCTGCACATTAGAATACAGATTAGGAATGTACCAAACTTTAATTTCCTGATTAGTTTAGGACTGTAACAGTATAGCTTGAGCTGGAAAATAAGGATTAGAATGAGGATGCAACCAGTACTAAATAACCAATTATATGTTTTGTTAAAGACTGGTTTGGTCACTACAATCTAGGTCTAGAAAGTACAGTCTTAGTTGTATAATTTCGGCATTTTTACCTGAGGTCTTTGTTTTCCCATCATCTATACCAAGAGCCAAACTTTCCATCATGTCAGCTTTTCTCTTGTGATATTCAAAGGGCTGCATCCTTCCTCTATCAACTTCTCTTTCCATATTCTTTAGAAATTGCTGCTTGTAGCCACCAGAATTATCCAAGCCATACTGTCTCTGTTAGGGATGGAATGTGCATGATTTAAATCACAATTTTAAAATTCATCAGTTGTGCATGCAGCTTTTCAAAATCACTATCAGTAACTTCAAAAAAACAGACATAAAGACTTCAGAATCATTTTAGAGCTGTAGGCCAAGCTTCATTCCTGAATACGAGTGTGCACCTACAAAAGCCACACCTGGAAGAGCCAGCACATCCCTCATCTCCCTCTTGGCAGAGCCACTGGCACAGGCAGTCTGGCAAGGAGGTAGTGAGAGTGGGAAATGAGTTACCAGCGCTGTGAGGTGGAAGGCAGAGGGAAGCAGGACCTGGAGCAGGTGATAGTCTTCCAGAACAATACAGTCAGGATGTTCAGGGCCTTTAGCACTCTAGCAGGGAATACGTTCCATGCTACACGGCAAGGCAGAGCACTAGAGCTGGGTGGAGCACAGGCAGCTGGAGTGCTGGTAAGAACAGTATGGCACGCACAGGGAGCACCCAGACCCATCCTGAGCAAGCACCACTCAAAGCAGTAAAGCCAAGTAGCTAAAGGCAGGCAAGTCCAGCACCTGAGCCAGCATCAGGGTTGCCAAGAGCTTGTATTTGCCTCCAGCCCCACTCCTACACCATTACCTCAACACAGACTGTGTGAGTTCCACAGGCCTGACCTGATATGGCCACTCTAGACATTGCAATTCCAAGATATTCTGTTTCTAATGGCACAAATGTTCACAAGTTTACCATTTAGAAAAACAAGTGTACCTGCAGCTTCTTAAATTCTTCCCTCTCTCGCTCCTCTTCTTCTGATCTCTGCCATTTTTCTTCTTCAGTCTGAAGCTGCTGAGCCAGTTCCAGATCCCCTATGTTTCCACCTATCCCAGAAAAACATTACAAGGAGAGGTGACTTGATCAGAAGGTTAATAATGCTTTGATGGATCATTTATTTGATTTTTAAAGATTCCTTTCTAAGTAGACATATGTAAACACAACCAGACAATAATTTTAGGAAATGCATCTTACATTATTTTGAGCTATTAGCAACAAACACTGAACAGGAATGACTGCATTCAGTCTACCAAGACTCAGACTCTTGACTTGGACGAAGTTCATGCAGTTTCTGGAGCAATCACTTGGCAAATAATGCATGTAAGTCTACTGCTAAGAAGACAGCTTTTGTTTACTATGTTTCCCTTCACTGATAGCAAGAAGTTCCAGTTTCCTGAACACCACACACTTATTAGCTTCTAGGACCACTGCCAGCAGTCTCATAAGAAAATGACAAAACCAAATTTAGGAACAGAGAACTGGATAGGGTTTTGTTAGCCCTGCTAATAAATAAAATTAATTTTTACTCCTTTAACAATATGACTAATGAATCAGCACAAGCATTAACAGAAAAGAATTGAGGAAAAAAAAAGTTTTCATAAGGTACAGTTTTTCAGCTCATCACACAGGAATGTGTCAGTGTAATTTCCATTTATACAAGCCTTTTACAAAGCCGGAAAAACAAATCTATAATACTGATGTCTTTTAAACATTTTTTCATTTAATTTTTACTTTTAGCTAACATGCAGTTCATTTACTAAACAAGCATGTACAGACAAAGATTTATTTTACCATGTGTAATTAAGCAGAGCACCCGAGCAAGTGCTGGGACTCTGCCATTAACTAAGTTAACTTTCTAATATATGTGTTGAGTTCTCTTTTTAAATACAGAAATATTTATTTTAAACTTTCTGTGAGATTCTATTTTCCAACATGCAAATACTTGTAAATGCTTTTAAGTATTATCAAGTATGTATCCTTGTATGTACCTTCTGAAAAGTGATGTTCCTCTAAGTGTAAATCCACGTGTTCTTCAAGAATCTGAATGTTTGTACAGGTAAGACTGCACATAGGACATTCATATAGCTTTTCACCATTTTCTGTGTCTGAAACAGAAATGCAGTTTCTTGATTAATGCAATTCCTAGGGTTTTTTTTGTGAGAATTATTCCCTTAATTGATATACAGTCTAAGAAAAATACACAGTTATAAAGTTTGCATTGCCATTGAAATTCTCCAGTGAAAGGCAGCAAATTCTAAACAACTGTTACTCTCTTAACCACTTCAGAATTTATATCTATACACATGACAATTTTAAAACATGTTTTCCTTCTTTAAATTTTGCTCCATTTAACTTATGGATCACCATTTTCTATGATAATATTTTTGTTAAGAAATGCTTAGTCTTAAATATCAAACAATTAATAAAAAGATCTGCTAACAGAAGAACACTTGCTTACAAAAACCTAATACATGTTTGATAACACAGCAGTTGGTGAGCTGAAAGAATAAAGTAAAATGTGCTGTCATTCTTACTTCGTCGGTCTTCCTGCATCTCTTTAAACAAATATTCTTTCTGCAGTTTTAGTGTTATTATTGAGAGTACCACATACAACAGGTAATGCTCAAAAGGATTTCTGGAGTTTATCTAGTCCCCTCGTAGCAGAGTCAAATTTAAACTGGTTAATTTGTCTTTTAAACATTCCAGTCAGTGTTTGACTTTCAGGGATAGATGCTCCACACGGTCCCCAAGCAACATATTCCAGTGTACATAACACCGCAAACATACAGTTTTCTGAAATTAATTATGTACATAAAAAACCAAAACACCCTTAAAAAAACTATTTTTAAAGTAGAAATTGCCATGCAGGCAACTAAGTTATTTATTCAAGCTCTGCACTATTTGTACCCCTAGAAGAAAGAAGGTCTTCAATGCTAAGGCCTGTTTTTTGGGTTTTTTTTTTGTTAAGAATAACATTATAACCGCACGTAATTCAGTATGGTTGATTATACTGCCACATTCTGCATCCTAATCATCATTTATCTTGTCAGTATATGTAGTTTGTTACATTATAAATGCTAGTCTTCTGTGGCAATTACCCACTAGCAAAGATGTCACCACTAAGTTTCTGACACAGCTACCAGCAACTTTGGACAGTTAGTCCAAATAAAATTCTGATCACGCCTAAAGCAACGTAACAGTATTTAAAAACATAACTATTTCCCTTGCTCCAGCTTTACCCCCGAGAATATCCCTGTCTAAAACAACGTTTATCACTTCAGAATACTTCGGCGCTGAATCTTTCCCAAGTCGCTGCTTGAAAGTGAAAACTTTCTAACGCCTACTGCAACCACCCTACGGGATCCCGCCAAAGACGAGCCTCCACGAGGCAAACTCAAACCTCTGCACCCAAACATATGTCACATAGGTAAAACCTCCCCTCACGATTTGCTTTCATCCACACAGGGCACGCAAAACACGGCAGGCTCGTCCGCACTGGCGTTCTCGACTCAGCCCCGGAGCAGCCGCTTCAAGCGACGCCCCGCTTCTTCAGTCCCTCACTTCCCCTTTCCCTGCGACTCTCCTCCACCGCCTTCAGCCGCCGCCCCGCCCTGGCACCCAGAAGGGCCTCGGAGCTCTCCGGGATGCAGGCACAGCGGAGGGGGCACTCCGGGAGCATCACAGTGCGGTGCACTCAGCCCGGGACGGGTCCTCCGCCGCCACACCGACCCTGCGGGGAGGAGCCTCCTTCCTTCCCTCCCTCCTTCCCTCCTTTCCCGGCCGCCGCTCACCCGTGCCCGGGGCGCCCAGCAGGTGCCCGTGCCGCTCCCGGACGTGCTCCTCCAGCTCCCGCCCCGCCGCCTCCCCGCAGAAGGGGCACTCGGGCGGTGTCTCGGGGCGGGGGGAGCCCGGCGGCCCCTGCTCCGTGTGGGCCGTCTCCAAGTGCCGCCGGAGTTCGTCGCAGCCCGAGGCGGCGGCGGCGGCGCCGCAGAGCGGGCAGGGAGGCTGGCGGCGGCACAGGGGCAGGCGCTGCGGGGACCAACTCGCCGCCGTCTCCGCGGGCAGCGCCTGCCCGCACACGTCGCACCGCACCATCACACGGGCACAGCACCCTCCGGTACTTTGCTTCGTTTCGTCTCGCTTCCCGCTCCGCCCCGTCCTGCCAGCGCGCCA
>VWZG01006123.1:856587-1048195 GCA_013396735.1 Grallaria varia | reverse complement strand
CTTTCCTGCCCAGGTCTCGGGGCGTGGACTTTCCCACCGCTCATTCTGGGGACGCGGGTGCAGGGCTTCGCTGCTCGCTGAGTGTAGCCGGGGAGGGTGGGTGGGTGTCCGTCCGCGTGTCTCTGTCTGTCTGTCCTCCCGGAGTGACGGGCCGGTCCTGGCGGTCTGGGCCGGTCCGGAGCCCCTGAGCTGCGTCCGGCCGCGGATGGGGCGGCGGCGCAGCGAGGCGCGGCTTTAGGGAGCCTCGTGTAGGCAGGCAGGGAAAAAAGGTATCGTGGTGGGTCTTAGTCTGGGCACAGCAGGCGGGCGAGATGCAGCATGTGGTGGATGGATGGATTTGCTGTTTTGCAGCTTGGAAGTGCAAGCTTGCTTGGATCTAGATGCAGAAGGTGCAAAACCAGGGACTGCCAGTCTTTTTGCCCTTATGGTGTCTATACCAAAACCCTTGTGGGGGAGAATGGAGCTACAAATTCCTAAGTTTTCTCTTTGAAAGCAGTTTTAATGTAACTCTTTATAGAGCTAGCTGGTGACTGAGTTACTTCAAATATATGCTTTGCTTCGCCTCGGTTTTATTGGTACAAATGAATTAGCAAGACATGAGTGATTAAGAAGGGGGTGGTGTTTTAGGATTAGTTAAGCCAGTAGCATTGTTGGAAAAGTTATCTTTTCAAGTTACATCTCAAAAGTTACATGACTATTGCTAGAAATTTGCTTTGGACGGCAGCACACTTAGCATCGTGATGGTGGTAGTTTACTTAGGTTCTCGTGAAGCAAATATGTTTGGGTGAAACAGGCAGCGGAGTCCTTGGGGTGTCTTGTTGATGTCAGCCTAAGTCTGCAGTCTGTTTTGCCCTCATACCTTGTGTTTACTCCTCAGCAGTCCTTGGTACTGCTGATACCAAATGAATCCAGTCCAACCACATAAACCAAAACCAAACTGTCAGTGTGGAAGTTGGTACAGAATTGTGCACAGCTCAAGAGCTGTAGTTTACATGTTTTCTGCTTGGAGAAGGATTCCATACAAGTGATGGTTTATGTAGAGACTTGAATCATATTTTTTGACAGTTATTTCTCAGATGAAGGCTACGGTTTTAGCTTTGAAAAAGCACAATGCTCTTAACAATCATTTTTACTCAGTTTGATCATTCCAGTGACAAAATCATGAACTATCACTTTTATCTTTTCACAGCTGATATGTCTGAAATGACAGATCCTAATCCTTTTATCTACTGAAAGAGAAGTTAATTAGAGTGAATCAATAATTTTGTGAGTTTAAAATGGAAAATAGGATGCCTATCTTGGTGCTACTGACCCTTGAATTATGTGTATAGTTTAGAAGGAAATGCAGCATAACTTCGATCCTGTTATGTTTGCAAGATAGTGAAGGTAAAGAAACAATGCCATAAGGTATTAAATGAAGCAGTAATTAGTGCATGTTTTCATCTTAGGTTTGCCTTATTTGTAATACATTTAGTGTGATCTTTATGAGAGGAGGAAGCAAATTTCTTTACTTGCTCCCAGAATCAAAATTTTGGTTTTGGAGTTTGCCTGTAAGACCCAAAATTTCTATTTATGGTACCTTATGCCCTTTAATGACATATCCTTGAGATGCGCTGTAGTTTAATCTGCAGTTTAGAAACACCTATGTAGGCAAAGTTTTTTCTGTGATTTCTACCTTAAAAGATTTTTGTCAATGAACTGCAGGAATACATAGCTGTGGCTGTAGATATTTCTGTAGTACAAGAGATGGCAGGTTTGTCTTGCAAGGTTTGGCCTTTTGGAGTAATTTTTCTTCTTTTTTTTTTTAATAGACAGCATGGCAAGCCCGGGTAAAGATAACTTCAGAATGAAAAGCTACAAAAATAATGCACTTAATCCCCAAGAAATGCGCAGGCGAAGAGAGGAGGAAGGAATCCAGCTTCGGAAACAGAAAAGAGAGGAGCAGGTAAGTATCTACGTGAGCTGTTAGTTGTTCAGTGCCTATGAAGCTGTATTCAGATATGTGAAGGCACTTGAGCAGACTCCTCATGTGGAGTGGAATCCAGAGCTCCAGGCTGAACATCTGTTTTCTTTGCAGTCTTGGGAAGCACCAGGCACCCCTCAACAGTGTCATAACAAAGTGAACAGAAGGCCTTTTAAGTCACTAGGGCACATAGAGGAGAGACCTATGGCTTTAATCATTAGTCTCAGTTTAAAGAAGAGACTGAAATGAAAGGATACTCTTATTTCCAGTAAGGATTTGAAACCTTGCATTCTCTTCTGGAGTTTGGGTCGAAGTTTTGTTATTTAATCACTAATAAGAACTTCAGTTTTTAAATGTCTGTTGGAATTGTTCCTGTGTAGTTTGTCAAGATACGGCTATCGTAGTGTTTTTCTCCTGTATGTTATTTAAACTTAAATATAGGATTCTGCTTGCATGGCTGAGTAGGAAGGTAAGTAGTTAAAGTTCTTTGACTACTGTTGGTGAAAGCATTTCTTCAGGTGTTTGTCATCAGTACCCACCCTGTGGTAAGTTCTAATGTCTCCCAAAAATTTGTCCTTCATTTAGCTGTTTAAACGCCGAAATGTTTCTCTCCCGGGAAATGAAGAATCTATGGTAGAAAGTCCAATTCAGGATCCTGATGTCAGCTCTACTGTACCTATTCCAGAGGTAAATACTTTAGAGTTTGTTTAGAATGTTATCAATGTGCATAGTACTAGGCATAAAAAATCCTCCTTGCATTTTTAGGAAGAAGTTATTACAGTAGATATGGTACAGATGATTTTTTCGGATGATCCTGATCAACAACTCACAGCAACTCAGAAATTCAGAAAACTACTATCTAAAGGTAGGGAAATATTGCCTGATTTTTCCATTTGCATCCTTCTGTGTTACTATGAATTATACTTACAGTCAGTTATCCTTTAGTTATGTTTTACTTTAAAATAGGGCTTGCAGAAATGTCTTGTTCTGTTTATAGAGAAACTGTGCCAAATCTCTTCTGACCTAATGGCTAAATACAAAAAGCTTCATTATTCTAACGCTAAGTCTGTCAGACTAAGTAACAAAAACAAGGATGTTTTGATTGAGGTGTCCAGAGCAGTAACTAACTGCACACTAACATACTTACAGTAGTTGTTGCAGTGATTCAGTTTCTGATTCTTATTCTGTAATCAAGGAGAGAAAAATTACATGGGTGCTAAATAGCAATTGTAACTTGTTTTGGTTAGGACTGTATGACATGTAGTCTTGAGTTGATGCTGGTATTTGTATAGCTTGATAGGTAAAGGTGTACCTGGTCTTTTAAAGTAGTATCTAAGAATAATTGCTCTTCCACTGACCTGAGCTATGGGTTGAAGGAGCAGTGTATTGTAATGTGTTACTAAGATGTCAATGGATAATAGTATGTGTTACTGTTATTACACATAATAGGGTGTTTACTAAATTGTAGCAGTCTATAGAGATGATCCTGCAGTCTTCTCAAGTCAAAAGTTTGTAACTCCTTCATTTGAAAATAAAATGATTGAATGAAATTATGATAAGAACTGAAGATCATTTTCATGTTTCGTGTAATACTGAAAAAGTAACTTATTTGGTCTTTTTACACAGATATGTTTGTTTTTATTCCGTAGAGCCTAATCCACCTATAGATGAAGTCATACAAAAACCGGAAGTAGTACAGAGATTTGTGAAATTTCTAGAGAGGAGTGAGAATTACACTCTGCAAGTGAGTTTGGCTGGTACTCATTGGGGGTTTGGAATGGGATAAAAAAACTTCCCAAAAGAGCTTTGGAAAGTACATGTTCCTTTGGTGGGGTGTTTTAATAACCACGTTTAATTATTTTTAATTACTGAAGCCATACATTTTAGTTATTGCTGCTAAAATTGTGACTCTTGTGAATTCCGTAGTAGTATTTAGAGTGTCATATTCATCTGGACAGATACTTGAGTGTTGAAAACAGGTGGTGTTCAAGAGGATTTAGAGAGTGGTGTATTAAGATCATCAGCACTTGATGTGTGAGCAAAATCTGTTTTGTTTGCGTTGAATATGTTGTAGTACATTTCAGCTGACATCGTAGAAAATAACAAAAAATACAGGAAACCGAAGGGATTTTTTAAAATGCTTTTAGAAAATCTCAAAATACCTCATTAATGGTAGGTGTAACTAGTTCTGTCTACTTGCCCATGAGAATGGCACTTAGGCCTCATGGACATTCATACTAGAAGAATTAATTTAATATTGAGTAAACTAAAGGGATTTTTACTAGTTAGTAGTGATTTAAAATCTTACTTACAGTTTGTGCTGTAAGTCAAAATGTAAAAATAATGTAGCTATTGAAGGTTCTTATTAAATAGACATTTTGTAAATGCCAAGTATTTTATTGAACAGAAAGTACTCTTAACGGTAATTGCATTCCAGTGTCATAGGAAAAAAGTTGGAAAATTAACCTCTGTAACACTCGTGTCAAACTGTATTTCATTAATTAAAGTTTTCTGCTGAGTGGTTTAACATGGTTGTCTTTGTACTCCTCAACAGTTTGAAGCAGCTTGGGCTTTGACAAACATAGCATCTGGAACTTTCTTACACACCAAAGTTGTAATTGAAACTGGAGCTGTTCCTATTTTTATTAAGTTGCTCAGTTCAGAACATGAAGATGTACAGGAGCAGGTAACTGTTTTCTTGAGGGGTTTTTATAACTCCTTAGAATTCATGTCTTTTATGAGGTGTGTGGGGTTACAGAGGCCTTGAGCACCATTTACCTACTAGCCTGTTGATCTATCTCCAAGAAAATAAAAATACACTGTCAGTGTATTTTTTTTCCTCTCACAGATTTTTTTTTCCTAGTCTATAACATTTACTCTAGAAAATAGAGATTATCTGTAAAAGTTGATTTGCAAGCATGCGTAAATTCACTTGGATGCTTTGCTTTTTAAGGCAGTGTGGGCTCTTGGGAACATTGCTGGTGATAATGCAGAATGCAGAGACTTCGTTTTGAACTGTGGAATATTGCCACCTCTCTTGGAGTAAGTATTTTAAACTAATGCTGTAACTGTAGTGTACATGTATAGATAACTGTAAACTTCAACTTAAAATATACTTGAAAAGAATATAAGCTTTTTTAAAAACTGAAAATGCTTCTCTTTTTTTATGTCACTATGAATCTAGCATTTTGGATTGCATGAGTTTCATGCATATGTCTAATTAATTAGTCCATGACTGGAAGCTTTCCAATGTTTGCAAAAGGAGGGAAGAGTTATTTCACAGGATAAAATTTCTGTATCGTGCAGAACTCTGTGTTGCCAGGTTTCTGGATGTATAGGGTGGGAGACATGATTTTAATTCACACTTTTATGTTTCCAGCTGGCTGAGCAATACACTGCTTTCCCCACCTTTGTCCAGTGGCTCCGAGCTCCAGTCTTCCTATTTGCTTGTTGAGATGAGCCTAGAGAGTAGTTGTTGCAAGAGCTGTGTTTCCAGTAGATTTCTCTTCGCTAAGAATATCATTCCAGCATTTACTTAGGCTTACGATAGTATGTAAGGTAGCTTGATCGCATGGAAAAAATTTGCACTATACAAATTTTAACCAGTTTATAACATCTTAAAGTAATAAAATTGTTTAGAACATTTGTAAAATAGCTTAAAATAGCAGAGGAGAGCAGGATTACCTTCACTGAGGGTTTAAAGGATTTAACAGTTCTCGACATTTTGGTCTGTATCTGAAAGTAAACCTGATTTTTCAGGTGTTGAATCTTTTGTGTTTTATTTGACAGGAACAGTAAAGTGTTAATTTTTTTAGAAGATCTTTCAAGTCTAACTTTTTAATGGAACTATTTTTATTACTTTGATTGCATTCTTGGATAAAACCATCAAAATTCATTCAAAGGAGGGTTGCATCTCCTAGCCCCTTCTAAAAACCCTCAAAAAATTAGTTGAATGATTTTTCATATAAGTAATGGTTTACTTTATATGCTTATAGAACTAGACCTCTGTGCAAAATAACCTGTTCAAATTCAGTTGATTTTAAGAAAGTATTTGCAGCATGTAAGCTATGAAGAGAAATAAATTTAAACTAGTGCTTAGTAATAGGATTTCGGTTCCTGATTTGAAGCATTATTGGTAATAATAGACATGAAATTATTTAACTTTTTTATAATAAATTACTATTTATTATTGTTGTCTCTCTTTTACAGACTGCTAACAAATTCAAATCGTCTTACAACAACTAGAAATGCAGTCTGGGCTCTCTCAAATCTTTGTAGAGGAAAGAACCCACCTCCAGACTTCAGTAAGGTATAATAAAGTAATAATTTTGGGAAATCAGAAAGCTAAAGAATGCCTATGTTTGTAATATTTTATAACAAACAGAATCTTTGGATCTGGATATAGGCTCAATTTTATGTTTTTAATGTCCTCACAGTCTTGTCCATCTGTTGTATCTGTGAAAAATCATCGACATGACACTTACCAACAATAAAATCGCATTGTTTTAAAACTTGGGAGTATAGTTAGTCAAATGCAAATAGTCATTCACTGATGTGAAATGATGGACAAATTATCTGTTCAGCACTAAACTGTTTGGGGCTGTTTTTTCTCCAGAAGTGTTTTAGAGGATGTGAGTTACGATTGAAGCTTCTTTATTTTTTTTTTATTTCATGATTGTGAATGTATGCTGCATGAATAATGTTTTGAGTTTTTTGAGATGCAGTTAAATCAGAGTATGATGACAGAGGTGATTTGCCTGTGTACTCTCCCCTTTTTTCCTCTTCTCACTTGTATGTGCTTACACAGGATCACTGTAGAGGCTAGTAGGAGCTTTAGCTTCTTCTTTTCATTATGAAGTTAATTCCCAGTAAGGTTAATGGCATGAAAAAGTTGAGCATTGGATATTCTGTTAAAAGAGAGGTTAAATAATCATTAATCTGGGGAAAGTTTATGTTGTAAGTCAGTAATTATTGTCTTTAATTCTTAATTGAACAGATAGTAACAAAAAGGGGGTATTTCTGTTGTCAATCGATTATCTCACAATTGCTCTGCATAAGTTATATCTTCTAGTAGTGTTTTGTTCTGGTAGTGAAAGCAACAAGATTTCTTGCTGCTTGAACACAAAACTTCAGAGGAAAAGGTTGCCCTGTAGGCAGCTTCTAATAAGAATAGGTCCTTTGCTTTCTGTCCATTGCAATAGCACCAGTTGGACGCATAATGGAGACTGAATTTGCATAACCCATGTAAGGTAAAGAGTTAAGTTCTGCAAAGGATATGCAATTCCCAAGCTGTACAGTAGAAACCTGTCAAGTTCAAATGGTGTTAATATGATCTAGTTTATTTGGCTTTGTCTGTGTGAAAGTTACCAAAGATTAAGTCCAGAGGGTACAGCTGCAGAGAGAACTGAAATCAGACATTGCTTGTTTGACTGGTTTGGTGAATGGTCCTCTGTGAACTACTCTAGGCTGATTATTACAAATAACTGCCAGTACTCCTATAAAGACAGCAATAAAAGAGCGACTTTATTTCTTTGAGATTTTGTTCCCTGAGTGATTAAAAAAAGCATCAGTAAGTCCTGATCATCTGGTTACCTGTAAAAGCAGATGGCTTTTGTTTAAGCTGAGAAATTGCATACTAAATATAGTAAATACTAAATAAATAGGCTGTGAATCATAATTAATCCAATTTGCCAGTTTGAATTGGATATCTAGTATAATCAGAAAGTGTTCCACCTGATTCGTTAACATGCTCATGTACATTGGCAGTAAATAGTTTTGCACATTTATGCATTTTCAGAGTGTTTTCTGAAACTTGAAAAGTATGGAACACCTAATTTTATGCAGCCTTTTTCTTTAACCTAGGTCGCTCCTTGCTTAAATGTTTTATCAAGACTATTGTTCAGCAGTGACCCAGATGTATTAGCAGATGCTTGCTGGGCCCTCTCCTACCTTTCAGATGGTCCCAATGACAAAATTCAAGCTGTTATTGATTCTGGAGTGTGTCGAAGATTGGTAGAGCTTCTTATGTAAGTCTTTTCTTCACCAAATAGATTTCTTACAGTACTGTTAAAATTGAGTTATGTTTTCTCACCTCAAGTCTTACTTTTGTGAGAAGTGATGAACATGAATTCAGTCTGAAACCTTTTAAGATGCTTACTAGGTTGCTTGGCTCCTGGGATTATTCCTGAGATTGACTGTGAAAAAGTTTTCTTCAAAGTATTGCATTATATTCTTTAACATTTAATGTAGGATTTCATATATCTAGAGGAATAAAAGGGTGAAGACCGAAGACCAAAATTGAATTGTAAATTAATTTCTCATCCTATTTTTGTTCCAAGTTCACTGTTGTACTTTCCTTTATAGGAGAGGTAATTCCAATACTGACAGTTCTTGGACTCAACGGAGTCCAGAGGCAGGCTTGAGCCACTTTTGAACTGTCCCAATATATGTAGTTTATGCTTCATTATTTTCCTAGAAATGAAGATTAGATCAGGGATAGTTGTTCCCAGCATTGACAACTCAGCACAGTTCCCTGTGTAAAGCTCATTTGTTGGGAGAGGTGAGGTTGCTTTCTCTTCCATAGAAGCTCTGGGACAACTGAGTAATTTCCTTCCCCAACACGTGTACTGGCTTCCAGGATTGTTGACCTACTAAAGAGGGAAGTGTGCTTACAAATTGGGGCTATTAAGTTGTAGTTTACACCTAATAACACCCCTTTGGTTTCTGTGGGTATTGAATGATGCATATTCCAGTATTGTATTTAATAATGCTTGAACTGGGTAAAATGGATCTGCTGGGCAGATAAATTGCCCTAAGTTGTGTTGCCTTTTCCTTGAATCAGCAATCCAGTTGTGGGCTTGCAATAGTCAAGTTTGGCTAAAGAGGGGGAAAGTGTAATAAGTAATGCAGTACTTTCTGTAACTAAAAGTTTAGCACCTGAAGGAAACCATTGTTCACTGAAAATGCAGAATTATGCTTTAAAACTTGGTAATATCAAGTAATTTAATATTTTATCTCCAGGCATAATGATTACAAGGTGGTATCCCCTGCATTAAGAGCAGTTGGAAATATTGTTACTGGGGATGATATCCAAACACAGGTAAGATTAGTTGATTAAAAAAAAAATATTTGGCAAGACAGAATTTTGTAAAAATTGTGACAAAATGCATGTCCAGTGCATGTACAGGTATCTACATATGTCACTGAAAGAGACTGTAGAAATCTATTGTTAATTTGACAATTTTGGCTGCTATTTTTAAGATAAAATTAATGCAAGAATGAACATTTTTTTACAGCATTGTAGGTAGTGGATTGCTTTGTTCCTTTGACTCTTGCTTCCCATATTTTTCCCTGCCTTACTGGGGATTCAGTTAGTTACTATGGTTCCCCTTTTTTACTGTCTTCCAAGGCAGTCAACGTTTTCACTTGTAAGCAGTGGTGATACTTGATTTGTCTATGAGTTTGTGTGTGATAGTCTTACTGATGTAATTTGATCTGAAGATTTATTTTCTTAATTTTATGTAATGTAATTGAGTTTGAAGCAATGCAGGAAATATCGAGACAGGTTCTGCTTTACAAAGAATTGTGTCTAAGAGGCTGACAGAATTAATGTAGAAGGAAAATAAGGGAAAAGGTTAATTACGTAATATGTGAGCAAAATCCTATTTTCTAGAGCTAAGGAATTAAATGGAAAACTTTTATCTCTTAAAAAAATAACTCTACAAATTAGATGTACACTTCTCATAGTTTAGTACACTTATTCATAGTTTAGCCTTAAGCAGTCCTATTTAGTCTTGCTATTGTCAGTCTTTTGGTCTTATTTGAAGGCAGATTCTTTGAAGTTGCTGGATTGTCTGTTCACACACAAGAGCATTGAATACTTAAATTTTGCAGGATGTTGTCTATGATACTTTGTCTATTACAAATGTGTTGCAAAATATTTTGAAGTTATCTGTAAAATACTCATATATATATATATATTGCACAAGCCAGTATATTACGTTTATTGTACAGCCCAATTTTCAATTCTCAAATTATTTTAGGTGATTCTAAACTGCTCTGCATTGCCCTGTCTCTTGCACTTGCTTAGTAGTCCCAAGGAATCTATTAGAAAAGAAGCGTGCTGGACGGTTTCTAATATAACTGCGGGAAACAGAGCTCAGATTCAGGTAAAGCCTGTGAATTTATTGCTTGGTTGGTTTTGTTTTCATTTTACTACTTCGCTTGATTTTCCTTCACAAGGACAGATAAGTAGATACTGCATTGTTTGTTTTAGTTGTGTTTTAGTCTATAATTTTGTTGTCTAAAGTGGTTGGGAAAAAACTTTTTGAGGCAGCATTAGCATATGTAAAGTAGAGAGCAGTTCTTTAATATTTTCTGGTGCATGGTGTATATTGGTGAGTCGTGTATGTAGGTGTGGATACTATATAGAGGTATATAGAGGTGTGTGCACTGCATAGAGCTGCTTACTAATTTTATAACACTACTTAATTACCATAACTAAAGGTTACATCCAACTCAAGGACTGTCCACCCTCCTGCCACCTTGGTATGCCTCCCTAGAATTGAGTTGGGGATTTCAAGGCCCCTTACTTCTTCACCATAATCATCCTCACACCACATTCCCTCCTTGGAGCTTCTCCAAGGCCCCTGGGTATTCTATCTTAATTTGACTACAATATGTATTGTTATTCTAGTCTTAATGTTCTATTCACTATCTTACCCTTAACGCAGAAATTCAGGAATGTAGCACAGAGATAGAAACTGCTAGTTGCTACTTCGAATGTGAGAAGCTATACAGCTGAATAAAAATTTACAAATATGTAAAAATAATATGCATATATACAAATATAAAAAGTCCTACGGCATCAATTTTACCAAACTTAAATGTTTTCTTCTAAATTCTGTAATACTGTGTTAAATAAAAATAGCTGTCATGATTTGTACTAGAGAAGCTGGTACATTTCTCTCAAAGGGATTTGATCAATGCTTATAAAACCAACAAAAGGATACTTCTCTTAGATCTGATATGAAGACATTTATTCTTGTGGGAGCATAATCTACAGCTACATTCTCTATATTTTTGTTCTGCATTGTAATATATGTATTAAAGTCATAAGAAACTTTCCTTTTCTTACAAGTTGAAGCAAAACATCTTGCACAAACTTGTCCAGAGAAAAGTGGAAATGTTGGCCATTTCTCTTGAGTAAAAAAACTTGTGTGTTTTTATCAATGCTGAGGTGTATTTTTGTGGAAATTACTAACTCCTGACTATTGTTCCAGGAGTCTGGAGCCTACCTAAAAGAGGTTCTCATTGATAAAAATGAGAATTCTGAATCAGGGGACATGTTTCTATATGATTTTTTCCCCTCCTGCTTTAATTGAAGATGAAAATGTCACTTCTTGATGTAATTTCAAATACATAATGAAGTCTCCAATTACAGGCATAGTCTCTCTATAGAGACCGCAAAACTCAAAGTAAAATTTTGAGATTGATCTTCAGTTCAAAAACTCGGGATGTGTTTTATTATTTTTAAGTTTGCCAATCCAGTAATCACTGCTCTGTTCACCAGGAACAGTGGAATCGAAAAAGAAAGTATTCTAATGGCTGCTGCAGTGCAATGTTGGAATAGTTCTGAATTTCAGTTTAGCGTTTCTAGTTTGTATGGTACCTTCTAACAAAATATCCTTTGCTTTTATATCAGCAGGCATCACTAACTCTTGTAGTTATTAGTGTTCTGAAATCTTTATTAATTATTGTAAAATACTGCTATTTCATCTCTTAGGCTGTTATAGATGCAAATATTTTTCCAATATTGATTGAGATTCTTCAAAAAGCTGAATTTCGCACCAGAAAAGAAGCAGCATGGGCCATAACCAATGCAACGTCAGGAGGAACCCCTGAACAGATCAGGTAAGCTTGTGTATGTTACTGTTTTCTCTGCCTAAGTATCTTCAAGGGTTTCTGCATCTAAATCTTGACATTGATGGCAACAAAATCCTAAACGTATCCTAAATTCCTTGGAACTGTACAGGGACTAAATGTAGAAATTCAGAAAAATCAGAGAAGTACAGGCCACAAATTTAATAAATTGATTGATACTGCTTTGTTTCAGTGGTATTGCACTTAAGGCAGTTAATGAGCAGTTTCTGTGTCTGAAGATGTTAAACTGTCTGAGAGTTGTTTAGAAACCATGTGCAGTGGGATTATATATTTGTGGAGAGACTTTTTATAGCAAAAGTAAGTACTGGCATGTCAGAATAAATGTGCTGGATTATCAGTTCTTATTAATCCCCTTCCCTCTGTTTTTCTTCTCTTAAAAAGGTATTTGGTAGCACTAGGTTGTACCAAGCCACTTTGTGACCTCCTGACCGTGATGGATTCAAAAATAGTACAGGTGGCTTTAAATGGACTTGAAAATATTCTGCGTCTTGGAGAACAAGAGTCTAAGCAAAATGGAATGGGCATTAATCCTTATTGTGCCCTAATAGAGGAGGCATATGGTAAGAAAATACTCCTTGTAAAACTACATACCTGAACTTTTTTATTCTAGACTGTAAAAACAAAACAATTATAATTTTGAAATTTGTAGGTAGGTTTATTGTAAGAATTACTTCAAGCATAAACAGACATAAAGTATCATAAATTAAGAAATGTAACATGGTAAGAAAAGTGGTTAAATACAGAAAACATTTGGGTGTTTATCTGTGGTCAGTTTATGAAATGTCCCTCTAGAGAAACATTCTCAGAAGTTGTCTGTTGGAGCCATGCTTTGCATAAGTTTATCAGCAATTCCTAAATATATTTTTCATTACTCCAGTACACAGTTCTGTCTAGTACAGTTCCATTATCAACAGGGATGCAAGATAAGTGTTTGTTTTACTGATTCCCAAAGTTGGATCATTTTTTGGCATAGTAAGTATCAGTTACAGCAAAATCAACTTCAGATCATAGAACTCAGTTTTTCTTTGTGAAAGTATTTTGTTCTGTTTCTTCTTATAGGAGTTATTGAATTAAACCATGTTTTAAAGGGAGAGTATCAAAACTAATTTGTGGAATTCCAGGACTAGAAGCTTTTGATTTACCAAAATTAGTGTTAAAATTGGCTTATAATGAAATTGGCATTACTTATGAAGAGTTATCTTTTTTGTTGCTCTGACATAACCAATTTGGCAGACATTTGTATTTCAGGAACTGCTAGTAATACTTCTAGCTAACCACATTATATCTGATTAGATGGTACTGACTTTTTTTTGTAAAGCATTTTTAAATCTGAATTGCTTGTTTACAGAGTTTAATTTCAAAAATCAAGTACATACTTTGAGACCCTTGCAATTTAATGTGTAAGCGGAATAGGTACTGAACACTTTAATGGCATTTATTCTCTTCCAGGTTATTGAATGTCTGGGTTCTCTTTTTTCCTTTACCACTTAAGCATAGACTGCTGAAGCTGCAGAGTATAAATCCAAGAAGGGAAAACAGCCAATTATATCACCCTCTTTGCTTTGGCCTCTGCAGTCACCAGAAGGGTTCATATGACCTCTTTCTAATCCAACTTAAGTGAAAACTGAATTATCTTAAATAGCTAAACAGGAGTTTAGTGTCAGCCTAACTGACCGCCAAACACTCAATTCAGGCAACAGAACAAAGGTTATGTCCTCTAGCTTGCAAACAATAAGCCTTTGGAAAGAGAGTATCTTCAAATCTCACAGATAAATTTGGAAAAAGATTACCAGACTGTGCCCAGTGACAGCTCCATAATAGGAGGTAGAATTTAGAGTTGAGGAAGACTGAAAGAGTTAAAGAAAAGAAATTGGGATATGAGAAATAGGTATTGCAAACAGTTTTATGCTATCCTAATTCAATACCAATTCAATGTCTTTGTAGGCATGGCATATTTCTTTGGACACACTACAGTCTCCTCCTCTTCCTTAGTTTAATTGATATGCTTTTAGCCTAGTTTTAAAATTAATTTGGACAGCAGAAAATGAAGAAGTAGAAATACATGGGTTAGGAAATTAACAGTCTGTGATATCAAATAATTGAGCTGATCTGGGGTTGCATTTTTTTAACTAAGAAGTACCACTATACTATAAGCTGTTTCCCTTTGAATTCATCATTCATTTAAGAAGCTTGATTTTTGAAAATGTTTTATTCTGAATTTAGGACTTGATAAAATTGAATTTCTTCAGAGGCATGAAAACCAAGAGATCTACCAAAAGGCTTTTGAACTCATAGAACATTACTTTGGTGTTGAAGAAGAAGACTCTAGTATTGCACCGCAGGTGGATGAAAGTCAGCAGCAGTTTGTGTTTCAACAGCAGGAGGCTCCGATGGAGGGGTTCCAGCTCTAAACTACTGAAGTGAATACAAGCATAAAATTTAAATACTTGTATGGTTTGGGTTTTGGTTGTTGTTTTTTTTTTTTCCTCAGAGGTCTTTTCTTCATGGCCAAAGTTAAAAGGAAAAGCTGAATATGTTTTGCAGAAATAGATAAAGAAGCAGCTCATGCACTTTTATGTATTGTGTTAGAGACAATTGTTCTGTTTTGTATTTGTGTTTTTCATTATCTCCTATGTACAGAAAACAACTGTGCGTAATCAGGTCTAAAAGCATTAAATGTGATTTAACAAGAACTGTTAAGCTAAGTCTTGGTAGGATTTTAGGTAGTGGTTCTGAATTTTTCATGTAGTCTCAAACTTCATATCAGCAATACAGTTACTGACAGTTGCATTTTTGGCAGTAAGCTTGACTTGCCCAGTCTCTATCAAATCTACCTCTTGTACTGAAGCGAAAACATTGCTTCAAAACGAAGGCATGAAATAAAGAAGAGCTTGTAAGAAGCTGAATTGGAATGTGAAAAATATTTATTTAAATTGTGAAACCTTATGCATTACTTACTTTACAACAAACTGTTGGAATTTATTTATAAAATGTATTTAAAGACATAATATATAGACACATATAGTGCTAATTAGCTATATAATATTGAATATATGAAAAAGCTTTTTCTGAATTATGTAGAGAAGACTATTTCAGAAGTTTTCAAATTGGAATCAGCAGAGAGCTTGCTGGTCATTCGATGTTGGCTCTGTAATGAAAGCTGCTAAATGGCATTACAAGTCAGCCACAACTGCAGTACTTTGCAGTGGAAACAGTTGCTGTAGTTACCACAGGAATGCTGCAATTATTAATGACAGAGATGGTGATTTGCACAAATCACCAAGCAGATGGTTTACAGCTGTCTTCTGTCAAAATATGGTAACACCACTTTAGTTTGAGAAACATTGCAATGTTTGCCTTTCTAGTACAGTAGCTTCTTAAAAGTTTAGACATTAGGTGTTGTTTTTTGACCAAATATGCTACTGCCACTTGAATTGTTCCTTAAGTTAATCCACTCAGCTTTCTTTTGATAAGACAATAGAAATACTCCTTTCTAGTTGAAGGGAAAGTTTGTTGTACTGTAAATAGCATTAAGTATGTGGACATCAAAACTAACTAGAAGTTATTGTCATCTAAATATTTAGGCTCTACAATATACAGTGTTTGCTGTTAAACACTAAAAGAAATAGAATTCTAATATTTATGTTATATTTTTCTGTATTCAAAACTAATATGCTCTGTTTCAACTTGCATATAGTGTTTCTGGTGCATTAGTAGTTTATCTCATTTGGAGAAATTAATACTTTGGGTTATCTCTGAAGTATTGCTATTTTCTATTACCTGTAATTAATGTATTAACATCAAACTCCTGGGTTAAGTGAAATCCTTGACATATGAGGGCATTTCATGCTTCATAAAAAGCTGCAGTTTAAACTTAAATCACTCACCCATGGCACTGTGCTTATCACTAAACAATATTTTAATGCACTGAAAAATACAGGTTAAAGATGGTATCATTTACAGTACCATTTTATATTTAGAATTTTTTTTACATGCAAGTTAAGATTCTAAGATGTTTCACTTTGATGTTACAGCAATATATTCTATATTGTAATTGAATGTGGGACTTGAAGTGGATTTTCTAAGATTAATGGTCAGTTTTGACTACGATGTAACTGGGAGGGAAGAAACCTCCCTTTTTAGTGGAAGATACAAGTGTATATAGGAGTGCTGTTACTTTATGAACTCTGAATAATGAGATATTTTAGCAAATGACACTTTAAACCTAGATTTGTACAGCACACAACAGTTTTGAATAGTGTGATAATACTGAGTACAGCTGCCAAATTTTCATATAATATTAGGTGATTGTACTTATGCCCTTTATACTCTCATAGTTCTAGGTTTTCATACACCAAACTTCCTTCTTTCATGTGTTCCCCCCCCTCATCCCCCATCTATCAAAGTACAGGGTAACATTCATGGAAATCTACCAAGATTAGTAGCAAATGCTGAATTTCAATATTATCCTAGCGTAAGAAAATTATTCAGGTAACAGGGTATTCCTTTGCTTCTAACAACCTTGTTTTGATAACAACCAGTTGTGCCTGCTTTTTATTTGAAGAACCCTGTAAAAACTACGTTTATAAGCCTCTCTAATTTAAACCAAATCTGAACTATGAAAATCTTGATTGAAAGACTTGAAAATTAAAAAAAGAGGGGACATTTAAAGTATTCTATTTGTTTCAAAGGAATGTCTTCAGTTGTGTGGATATATTATTCTATATGTGTCAACAGTGACTGCACTTTACACATTTAGATAAACTATATTTCATGCCTCTGATACCTTTAAATGGAACCGTTTAAAAAGGAACTAAAATTGATGGACTTTGGATGATGAAAATCATTATTTAAACTCAACATTTGGTTTACCCTAAACTTGTTAAAAAATAATAATGACAATTCTTACAGGATGGCCTCTCCTATTTTATCACTGGGTTTACATCATACTTTGTTAAAAGCACGTAAATGAACAATATAAAAACAGAGATTATTAGTTAAGGTCAGCTCTGTTGTACTCATTTGGAGGTAGGGGCATGATTATGATGGTGTTGCCTAACAGATGAAACCAATATGGAGAGAAAAGCAAAAGTGATATGAAAATCTCTTAAAGTTTGGTATTTAATATGGAATCTGAAGTGCCCCATTAGTTACAAACACTAAGTAAAAATACAGGGGTTTGGTTTTAATTAAAAGGGTACCATTTGTTCTGGTTAAATGTGAATACTAACTAGCTAATCTATGCAACTATGCAGAGCATAAGAATTTTTTTATTAGTTCCCTCCTCTTGTTACACTGAATCATATAGAATTTTTTTGTCATTGCACTTTTGTCCAGGGACTGGTTCATACAGCTTTTTAATTTTCTAGTATTTGCTTTACACACTGTTGCTAGCAGCAATCAGAAAATAGTAATAATGTTGGCACAAAAATGTTAGCTGTAGAACAAGTTTGCAACTGGAAACTATTTATTGTTGGGCCTGTCTTTAAGAAAATAGTAAAGATGCACTATTGCCTTTCCGATGTGGTTAATTCTCGGTTTAAATTTATTAAATTGTACAACTGAGGATTTTTCTAATAGGTCTGCAAACGGATATTTGAACTTTAACTGTGACCTCAAGAGTTCACTGAAATCTGCAATGAGAAATTTCAGTTACTTACGGCACAATGTTTTCATATAATGTGTGGAAATTACATTACCTATATTAACTCAGATAGTAATAGTGCATCTTTAAATCCAGGCCAAAGGCTCATTACTGTAACAGAACATATATGAGTAGTATGCAATATTATGGAATGTTTAATCTCCAAATACCATACAGAAACCAATAAAACCTATTTTACAGATGTTTATTGTATTTATTTAGTGGTTCAGTAAGTGTGGACTCTTAAACTAGAAAATGCAAATGCCATTTTGTATACAGCATTGATGCAAATGAGTTCAAACCAACTGAATTGTATGCTGAAAAACTAGGCACTGTCCCTAAACAGAAAACTTCTTGGTTTTAAGTATTTTGTAATTGTCTAACCAAAGATACCTGATATCGTTGCAGAACTACCTCATCTCCTTTAAAATTAATTACTGCTTTTAATCATATGCAAAACACACTGACTAATTTTAATTATGTGCAACAAGTACACCAAATATTTCCCCGATAAAAGACACCCTCTCTTTCTGTGATGCTTTAACTACCCTAATTAGCTCTGGTGTGTGCATACTATAGTTGTCCATTTATGGGTGAAACTCATTAATTGGTCTCAGCAACTGTTAATTTTGCTCCTACAAGGACATTTGGCATTTCATACGAAGTTACTTTGCCTTTGACTCAGCGGCTAGTGCAGCCTCCTTCCGCCACTTGGCCTTCTTTGCCAAGTTCCAGCTTGTTAAGGACTCATGACGTGCAGCAGCCTGTGGAAGTAAAACGACTTCTGAAGAGTAGCATAGTAGGAGTAACGATGCGCCCCAGGGAAAGCTACCCAACCTCAGAAATGGGCAGCAATACTGACAGAGCAGGGGTGTGGCAGATACTATATAGCTAAAACTTCAGCAGGTGTGAGCTGCTGCTTCTGCTTTAGGTTTGTCTACTTTTCACAGAATTCTGTAATTTTAAAGTATGCTGCAAGGCCATACTCACCTTTTTAGCTGAAGCAATCACCGCAAAGCAGGCAACAATTGAGAGTCCAATCATGATGTAACAAGCTTTAACTCGGGCTTTGTTTCTTGCCTTGTCTAGCATCTCTGGTCTGTAATTAAAGTTGTTGAATTGAATCACTACAAAACAGTAAAGTATCTCTTCTTCAAACCATCACAGACATAACATCACAATTGAAAAATGAAAATAGAATTAGCTTCTGAAACAAGCATCTTCAGCTTGCTGTGGTTGGTTATGTACCACCCATTTTCTGATCCTAATCAATTTCTCTTAGAAAAGCAGCATTTAATGGATTTAGGCTGGTTTTTTTTTTGTTTTGTTTTGTTTTGTTAATTTTTTTTTAAGCTGAAGAAATTGTTCAGGCAATAAATATTTGCATTTAAATGCTTGGGGTACACCAGAAGTTGTACCTTAAGCTCTATTTAAACATGAAAATTTATGAGCCTCTATCTGTTTTAAACAGAGGGAGAAGTAAATGTGGTGTCTGATGAAAGCAAGTTCCTTTTATTCAAAATTAACTGTCATATCTAAGCTATTTAGATGGTGTCCTGTAGACTAAGGACTTTAAAATACGTGGATTGGATTAGAGCAGAGTTTGTACTGCTGTGAATTAGAGGGTTTAGTTCTTTATTAAAGCAGCAGTCTCACAGAAAGTGGGCAAGCTGATGTCAGACACCTCACTATTACAGGAATACACACCTAAACAAGATCAATCTACATGATTATTTTTTGCTGGTCATCAAAGGCAAAATAGTGAGAACTTTTGCCCTCTGTTTGGCAGTAGTTTGTGCAAGAAAAGTGTCATCTGGCCCAGCAACCTGTGTTGGTGCAGCTCCCATTTCCACCCTCCTCTGTTCTGAGAAGATTGCTCAGAACCAGCAGTACAGGAAATCATGAAAATTGTCCCAAAATTTTCAGCTCAGTCTTTCCAAACCAGTGTGTACAGTTGCATGGGAGTATAGTTTTTAAGATGTTCACTATAATGCTGGCTGCACACCATTTTCCTTTCATAAATTATCATGGGGATGCTTTATATATATTTGTAAGATAAAGAATATGAATATATATTTTATATGTATGTATGTATAAAACCACAACTATATATGTAAAAAGGATAGTTTTATAAAGAATTTATTTGTATTGTAAGTAAAGATCATGTGATGATCTCTTTTCCCCCAAAGCACCTTTAGCTTTACTTTAAAGAGTAAATGTGGTGGGATGGGGTGAGATGGAGTTTTTACGGTGGAAGTTCTGCCCATGAAAGCCTGTACCAAGGCTGCGGTCTGCAGTCCTTCTCTCTTAAGGCTTAATGCAAGGGAATAGGGCAAATCCTATGAGTGGCAATGCCGTACTACCCCCTTCCTTGCCAAGGCACACAGGAGCACATGTTGTGCACGCTATGTTTCTTGCAGGTGACTGACAACGCCTGCAGTTCTAAGTAACTGCTTCTGGTTTGTACAATGGTAAAAATCATCTTCAAAACAAACCATGCATCAGACCTAGCATGTAAAATTATTAATCCAATAATCCGTTTGCAGCAAGAAAAGCAAACCCATAAATGTTATTAGTGTGGCATATTAGCATAATCATATTTCACAATGCACTAATTGAAGCTCTTCTGAAGCAGATTTTCACTTCCTCTGCTTTAAGGAAAACAGACCTGACAATTTTCTTCCCTAATTGCACATTACAGCCTTTGCTTCTCATCCTTAATCAAGACGGAGTAAATCTCTGCTGAAGTCAGGGACAGCTGTTTTTAAAAAAAAACCAAACAAACCATAACAACCTTGAATAAGGACTGCAGATTTGTTCTGTAGTACGAACTATCTTCAGCAGCTAGATTGTGTTCACAAGTAGCAACATCTTGCCTTTTTTTTTTTTTTTTTTTTTTTTTTAAACTAGTCAAAACAGTGTCAGGGTTCAGCTTTAGTGTATCACAATTAGCTACTTCTAGTATATTCCTTTTTCTAATCTTACAGTTGTAAAAAAATTTTGCTCACCCAGGAAGCACAATGTGGTGACACTCACTTGCCAAGCCAAGCCAGCTGCTGCACAGAAATGAGTGATTAGTGTGCGCCTATGTGCATGGACTGGCAAATGCAGAGTGTCATTACAAACACCTCCTGATTACTTGAATAGCATGTACAGCTTCTGAGACCTTGTCTGAACCTTTCTCTTGGGAAAGATGGTGAGACTAACACAGTGCAAGAGAGGTTCGACTGTTCCAAAAGCCACTGTCCAGCTCAGCAAACAACAGTGAAACCTGTCAGGAACCAAAAACTGGAAGAGGCAGAGGATGTACCTATTGTTTTACACAGCTCTGCATGCAGCTTATTCTCAACATGTCAGCCAAGACAGGGATCTATTGTGATGATGATAAAAAGTAGTGTTCTGGAGAGAGATGTCTAACACACTAACATCCTAAGAAAAGGCAGCGATTGGCATTAGAGGGGTTTCATGTGTTTAGCGACTGAATGCTAACTTCCAGCAAGTCAGAGAACCATAGAGTCAGTGTGGTTTGGGTGGGAAGGGACCTTCAAAGATCATCTAGTCCAGTGGGTCAACAAGAATGAAAGGCTAAAGCTACATCAAGTACTTGGTTTTCTTTGGTGGGGGATGCCCCACTCATAACTTCCTTCCCTAATTTTTCCTCCAATTCCATAATAAACCATATTTTTTTTGATGTAATCATTCAGTGGCAATCGGCTCCCACAGAACTGTTTATGGGAGCTATAAACAGAAAATACTGTTTACCAATAACATCCTTATCCAATTGCATATTAGGAATAAACAAAACAAACAAGTCAGTACATAAATGTAACCAAGGCTGTCTACTTGCATCCAGTTCTTAATCCCAGGCTCTGGGGACTCCAGCAAGGAACATTTTCTCATCTTAACCTCTAACCAGGACAGGAAATTCTCTTGCCCTCTAATTTGTTTCCAGGCGTTCAGTGTTGAAAAACCGACTGCTTTAAACTCTGTGGAAAAACTTTAGATCAGAATCACGCCCCTGTTTTCCCTTCAGCTCCATGTTCCCCTCGGACAAGAGCAGCACACTTACGGGATCCTCAGAGGAATCTCTTCTTCTGTCTTGAAACGTCCGGTCCAGAGGAGGATTTTTTTGTCAAACTTCGAAGGTTTGTAACTTGCCACCACCTTGTGAGCCTGCTCAGCTTAAAGATTAGGAAAAATAACACTTCGTGAAACCGTGCGCGAAGAGTGCAGTAGGTAGTAAGAGTGGAAGGGGAAAACCCAGACCGTCCGGGTCGCTGGAAGTAACTCTGGGATTAGACCTCCAGGTCTCGCCTAGGCAGAGCCACCTCCGCGCGGTCTCTGGAGCATCCCTGCATGCAATGAGCGCTCCTGCGGGGCCGGTCCGCGCTCCTCGCCGCCCGCGGACGTGGGTGCCCAGGCCAGCAGGAGAATACTCGGGGCTCCCCCGAGCAGCCTCGCTGCCCGCGGGCCGCCCCACCGGGCATCTCTGTCCCGTTTCACCCCAGCCCGGGCAGCCCGCAAACCTGCCCGCCATCCCCGGCGCCCCGCGGCGCCGCTCCCCCCTTACCGCGGGCAGTGCCCGGGCTGCGGGCGGGCTCCCCGGCGGCGGCTCCCCTCGGCGCGGGCGGGCGGCGCGGCGCTGCGGGCAGCAGCCCGGGGCGGAGACGCGCCCACAGCATGGCCAGGGCGGCGGGGCAGCTGCGGCACCCTCTGGCAAAGCGGGATCCTCTGCCTCGGAGACAGCGGCTCCCGTCCCTGTCCNAACATGTCAGCCAAGACAGGGATCTATTGTGATGATGATAAAAAGTAGTGTTCTGGAGAGAGATGTCTAACACACTAACATCCTAAGAAAAGGCAGCGATTGGCATTAGAGGGGTTTCATGTGTTTAGCGACTGAATGCTAACTTCCAGCAAGTCAGAGAACCATAGAGTCAGTGTGGTTTGGGTGGGAAGGGACCTTCAAAGATCATCTAGTCCAGTGGGTCAACAAGAATGAAAGGCTAAAGCTACATCAAGTACTTGGTTTTCTTTGGTGGGGGATGCCCCACTCATAACTTCCTTCCCTAATTTTTCCTCCAATTCCATAATAAACCATATTTTTTTTGATGTAATCATTCAGTGGCAATCGGCTCCCACAGAACTGTTTATGGGAGCTATAAACAGAAAATACTGTTTACCAATAACATCCTTATCCAATTGCATATTAGGAATAAACAAAACAAACAAGTCAGTACATAAATGTAACCAAGGCTGTCTACTTGCATCCAGTTCTTAATCCCAGGCTCTGGGGACTCCAGCAAGGAACATTTTCTCATCTTAACCTCTAACCAGGACAGGAAATTCTCTTGCCCTCTAATTTGTTTCCAGGCGTTCAGTGTTGAAAAACCGACTGCTTTAAACTCTGTGGAAAAACTTTAGATCAGAATCACGCCCCTGTTTTCCCTTCAGCTCCATGTTCCCCTCGGACAAGAGCAGCACACTTACGGGATCCTCAGAGGAATCTCTTCTTCTGTCTTGAAACGTCCGGTCCAGAGGAGGATTTTTTTGTCAAACTTCGAAGGTTTGTAACTTGCCACCACCTTGTGAGCCTGCTCAGCTTAAAGATTAGGAAAAATAACACTTCGTGAAACCGTGCGCGAAGAGTGCAGTAGGTAGTAAGAGTGGAAGGGGAAAACCCAGACCGTCCGGGTCGCTGGAAGTAACTCTGGGATTAGACCTCCAGGTCTCGCCTAGGCAGAGCCACCTCCGCGCGGTCTCTGGAGCATCCCTGCATGCAATGAGCGCTCCTGCGGGGCCGGTCCGCGCTCCTCGCCGCCCGCGGACGTGGGTGCCCAGGCCAGCAGGAGAATACTCGGGGCTCCCCCGAGCAGCCTCGCTGCCCGCGGGCCGCCCCACCGGGCATCTCTGTCCCGTTTCACCCCAGCCCGGGCAGCCCGCAAACCTGCCCGCCATCCCCGGCGCCCCGCGGCGCCGCTCCCCCCTTACCGCGGGCAGTGCCCGGGCTGCGGGCGGGCTCCCCGGCGGCGGCTCCCCTCGGCGCGGGCGGGCGGCGCGGCGNTGAATGCTAACTTCCAGCAAGTCAGAGAACCATAGAGTCAGTGTGGTTTGGGTGGGAAGGGACCTTCAAAGATCATCTAGTCCAGTGGGTCAACAAGAATGAAAGGCTAAAGCTACATCAAGTACTTGGTTTTCTTTGGTGGGGGATGCCCCACTCATAACTTCCTTCCCTAATTTTTCCTCCAATTCCATAATAAACCATATTTTTTTTGATGTAATCATTCAGTGGCAATCGGCTCCCACAGAACTGTTTATGGGAGCTATAAACAGAAAATACTGTTTACCAATAACATCCTTATCCAATTGCATATTAGGAATAAACAAAACAAACAAGTCAGTACATAAATGTAACCAAGGCTGTCTACTTGCATCCAGTTCTTAATCCCAGGCTCTGGGGACTCCAGCAAGGAACATTTTCTCATCTTAACCTCTAACCAGGACAGGAAATTCTCTTGCCCTCTAATTTGTTTCCAGGCGTTCAGTGTTGAAAAACCGACTGCTTTAAACTCTGTGGAAAAACTTTAGATCAGAATCACGCCCCTGTTTTCCCTTCAGCTCCATGTTCCCCTCGGACAAGAGCAGCACACTTACGGGATCCTCAGAGGAATCTCTTCTTCTGTCTTGAAACGTCCGGTCCAGAGGAGGATTTTTTTGTCAAACTTCGAAGGTTTGTAACTTGCCACCACCTTGTGAGCCTGCTCAGCTTAAAGATTAGGAAAAATAACACTTCGTGAAACCGTGCGCGAAGAGTGCAGTAGGTAGTAAGAGTGGAAGGGGAAAACCCAGACCGTCCGGGTCGCTGGAAGTAACTCTGGGATTAGACCTCCAGGTCTCGCCTAGGCAGAGCCACCTCCGCGCGGTCTCTGGAGCATCCCTGCATGCAATGAGCGCTCCTGCGGGGCCGGTCCGCGCTCCTCGCCGCCCGCGGACGTGGGTGCCCAGGCCAGCAGGAGAATACTCGGGGCTCCCCCGAGCAGCCTCGCTGCCCGCGGGCCGCCCCACCGGGCATCTCTGTCCCGTTTCACCCCAGCCCGGGCAGCCCGCAAACCTGCCCGCCATCCCCGGCGCCCCGCGGCGCCGCTCCCCCCTTACCGCGGGCAGTGCCCGGGCTGCGGGCGGGCTCCCCGGCGGCGGCTCCCCTCGGCGCGGGCGGGCGGCGCGGCGCTGCGGGCAGCAGCCCGGGGCGGAGACGCGCCCACAGCATGGCCAGGGCGGCGGGGCAGCTGCGGCACCCTCTGGCAAAGCGGGATCCTCTGCCTCGGAGACAGCGGCTCCCGTCCCTGTCCCGCTCCCGGCCCCGCCCGGCCCCGCCCCGCGCACCCTGCCAGCCGCGCCCGAAGGCGAGGCGAGACGGGACGGCCGCCGGCACCGGGGGGAGATTGGTCCTCCCGAGGAGGCATCTTGCTCACCTGCCGCACTCACGAACTGCAATCCCAGTGTGGGAAGGTCAGCGTTCGAGGCGAAACTCGGCTAAAGAAGCAGAAACAGCCGTGGTAGTTCAGCTTCGCACTAGGATGTGGACCTGCTGGAGCAACTCCAGAGAAGGGTCACAGAGATGACCAGAGGGCTGGAGCACCTCTGTAGTGAAGACAGGCTGAGAGAGCTACAGTTGTTCATTCTGGAGAAGAGAAGGCTCCAGGGAGACCTTACAGCAGCCTTCCAGTGTTGCAGCACATGCAGGTGTTCAGACTTCCCAGTGCTTAGAAGGGGCCTATGAGAGAGCTGCAGAGAGGCTTTCTACAAGGACAGGTAGTGATTCCTGTATACCTATTACAAGGAGTTAAATTAAATTAAAACCAGTTAATTTAAATTAAAACAGGGTAAGTTTATGTTAGGAAGAAATTCTTTTCTGTGAGGTTGCTGAGACGCTGGCACAGGTTGCCCAGGGAAGTTGTGGATGCCCTGTCGCTGGCAGGTTGGAAGGGGTGTTCAGCAACCTGGTCTAGTGAAAGCTGTCTTTTCCCATGGCAAGGGAGGGTTGGCACTAGATGATCTTTAAGGTCTCTTCCAACCCAAACCATTCCAATTCTATGTTTCAGAGCAAGGTGGATTTAAGTTCTGTAACACAGACCTGCCCACATCCCTATTTCTCTCATTTTATTGCTTTCAGAAGGTTCAAACATGCTGATTCTCATTCTGACTCTGTAAGGTGATGCCTGTTCTGTGCTCTGAGGATGAAAATCTGTTTCAGGCTCACTTCATGTCCCTTTTCCATTTACTTCACTTGAAAAACTTTTTTTTGTTTTTCCTTTCGTGTCCTGGACAGATTAAGCCTCTATAAAAAAACCCAAGTCAAAACAGGACAAAGAAAAAAAAAACAAATAAATTTCAGTATGAATATATCATTGAAAGAAAATATTCAGTCAGCACACAATACATATTTTGTAAGCAACAGCCCTTGTCAGCAGGGTACCAGTGACAGCGTAAGACAGTATTTCAACAGAATTGTGTCTGATGCACCAAACAGTGGAAGATTTTACGTGCATCAACCAAAGCCAGAATGACTGCGGATGAGTAGAGGAAGTCTTGCTCCCCAGGGATAAATCACTGCCCAGCAACAGCTAAAGTCCTGTGCTCAGCATGACAGCACAAATGAGGAGTCTTGAAATGTTTGCAGCCAAAAACTCGTTCTTAAAGTTTACAGACCTGTAGCCAAAAGCATCTTTTTCTGAAAGCAAACTATTGGGTAGAGGAAATGAGAAACTGGACACCAAAGTGAGTTATAGCATCCTTGATATTAGAAATTTCTGCCACTTGAACATTTTTTCTGGAAAGATATACCAAAAAGTACTTTTTTCAGTAAGTAGTCCCATGTTGACATTTTCTTATTGATACATGTACAGTTTTTATTACAAAATCATTAAAGTAACAACATGTCCTTATAGCTGGTAAAACATCAAAGCCATTCCAACCCATTTAACTCATACTAAGTTAAAAAAATAAATTAAAAAGTCAATCTTCCCACATTCTATTTCAGAATAAAATTTCTGTTTGCTTCTCTGAACAGAAGTATCTATCTTCCTGAATCAAAGCTCTATGTCAGCTTCTCATGTCCTTCATCTATGCTTCCTGAGCAGCTCTGCCCTCTTCCAGAATGTTGTCAAGGAGATGAAGACACATCAATAGAAATGACCTAGAGGGTGATACTTTGCTTTCTTCCTGCTCAAAGAGAATGGTGTAGTTTTAAGCAGTGCTCCTTGTCCCCAGAGACACAGCTGGGAAGGGCAGGAAGAATCAGCACATCTGGGCTGGGCTGCCCAGTATCATACATTATGAGCAACATCTCAAACACTGCTGTTAACTGTTACTCACGGTGGCAACCCTCACATTTAGTCATTGTAATTCCAATGGCCACATGCAGAGGTGATGGGAGGAAGACTGGCGTGCACATAAAGTTTTCAGCACTTGCCAAAGAACGGCTTTAAAGATTCTGGGAAACCAAAAGGCATTTCCACAGCCAGAGCTACTGAAATCTTGAGGGAACTATGCCCTTGAGAAGAGGATTTGAAACACTTGGTGGTCTCCATAGTCTTCAGTCTCCCTGAAGATACTGTACATTGTGTGGTAGCAGCCTCAGAATGCATCTTTTAGCATTATTAACAATGAATGAGACCCAAAAAGCTTAAATAGTGTTTACATCCACGGAAGCTTCCTGCTGACCTCAGCTAATGGCATTTTCACATTTGATTTCTCTGTGGACAGCAGTGTATTTGGGGACATCTCTGTTGCTCTCAGAGATGGAAAATGTGCTGGTGAGATGTTAATGTTTTGAGAATTAGTTTCAGGATCTTTCCAAAGTAAGCAAGGAGGGTGCGTTGTGAGCCAAAAAAAAAAAAAAGAAAAAAAAAGATCTGACCCCTTTGGTCCTGCATGACCTGACCTATGGGCCATGGCTCTGAGAGCACCGTGATGAGCCTTTGCTCTGACTCTGAAAGGTGATTCCTGTTCTGTGCTCTGGGGATGAAAATCTGTTTCAGGCTCATTTTATGTCCCTTTGACTGGTAACAGGAATAGTTAGATTGGTCTAATTGCTCTGGGCAGGTGAATGCACACAAATTCTTCTTTAGTATAACAAACTCCTATTTTAAGCTTTATCATATCCTCCGTAGCGCAATCCCTGTATGTTATACCTACATGTGATCAGTTACTTCTCGCAGACAAGACATTTAAAAACATGTTATACAGCTGGGTATAGGGTCTCTTTTTCTGCCAAGCCTATCTAGCAAATCTGTTATATCCTCTCAGCTCCGCTGTTGACTGTGCTTTGAACAAGACCTAAGTAGCTGGAGAATTAGATGTAGCAGGTAGGACTGCTTTGAAATTCTGCCATATGTGGTTTCTTTCTTTAAAGATACCTCCGTAGAGACCTTCACATTGCTGCCACCAGACACTTTCTAGGCACTTTCCTCATTCTCCTGCAGGAGGAATGCCCTACCATACACAACTTCTGACGTAAAGGACATTTCTAAGATGCAGACTGAGATCTACAGCAGAAACACCTTACAGATGTCTGTATTGCTGTTGTTCAAGGCCAAACAGAAGAGGTAAGGAAATAGGAGAGGTAAGGAAATTAAGTAAGCAAACTCAGTTTTAAATAACAATATGGCTTTAATCATTCACTTTCATAGAGCTTCAAGGCATGCTGCACTCAACACTTTAAGAAAGGATAAATACACGTAGGACATTTGAGCCAAATTAACGTTTCTAACCAGCTGTTTGCTGACAGTTGTGCAATGTAAGCTTTGCTTCTCTCTTTAAGGGGAGAATTCTTGCTGCATTGGCAGTCAAATTGCAAGAATTGTAGCCTTATCATACATAACTTCATATCCAGAAAAGAATTTGTGACAACTGAGATATGAACAGCATTTGTCTATAAACATATATGCATAAACTTTCATTCCTCCAATCAGCAACAGAACATATGCAATTTCGCAAGCATGTATGTAAATTGCACTCTTGCCATGCAAATCCCTTTAAAATGTCTTCATAGATACAAAGTACATATATAGTTTACGTGTCATAATTTCATTGCCTGTGTCCATTTTTGAAATGTGCTTTATAGCTATTTTTAATAAAATATTAATAGAAAAATACGGATAAGGCTTACAACAAGTAAATAAAAAAATTATAAATTTTTATAAAAAATAGATAAATTTTACATAACAATGGTACAATCTACTGAACTTTATCTTGGCCTGCTACAGCATCCAGTTATTTCAAATCAAAACAGGAGCATGGGCAAAACTCAAGGAATTTAGTATTACTTCACAGTAACATGGCACAGAAGTTACAATAGCAATGTTTCTATGTTCCAGGCTTTCAGAATACAGAAAAGTGTTTTTCCTGGTCCTGGATTGACAATGTAGCTCTGCTATTCAGTGTCTAAAAGGCCCTGACAGAAAAATTCCTCCTGCTCTTGTACAGAAGGCACAACACAGCTGCGCTTATGGAGCTACAGTGCAGACGCTCATCCAATGCAGATCATGCCATTCATTGTTGTGCTATTTCTATGTACTGTAACTGTGTATTGACACGTTCTTAACGGAAATCAGATTTTTTCAGTATGTATCAAGCCCCCTAAAACTTCCAGGATGCGCCCATGATGATACTGGTCATTATATTATTCATTCCAATGAGAGGAATCGATTAGTGGTTTTAAGTTTTGGCATTACAAGTTGTCCTTACATTCAACTAAGGACATCTGGGAACAAACACAGTAAGCTCTCTCTCCTTGCACTTCAGAGGAGGTGCATGAGGTGAATCAGTGTGGGTTTTTTGAGTATGGGGAAAAAAGGTAGATGAACACATGTATAACTACAGAGCTCCAAAGAAATTCTTTTATATTCTTATAGACCTGTCTTTAGTTCATTATCACCCTGGTAAATACAAGGAACTTAAAAGGTTACTGCAGCACTCATCTGGAATAAGGTGTGCAATTTTGGGGACCAAAGCAAAGAGATTCACTGATACCAGGTGAAAAGGGTTACTTTTGGAAGCTCAGGAGAATGAAAAGCCTATCTTAAAGTGGAGACTAAAGGGCTCGGCTTGTTTATCCTAGCAAACAAAGGCTGGGACAAGGTTCTCTTTGATCTGTGAAATGGGGCCAGATGAGAAGAATAGCTCCTTAAACAATTGGTTATCAAGAGGCAAAAGAAGTGGAGTAAACTCATGTGGTCCCACCTACATGACTGTAAGAAATAATAATTTTGTGATGCTTCTGCCTCACTAGAGAAAAGATTACAGAACAGGTTCCCACAATTCTGTGTGAGTGGGCTGGGGAAGAAGGGGAGCTGCTGAAGGGGGCTGCATATCTGGGAGCCTGTAGAAGAAAGGGCTGAACTCTCAGAACTAGGAAAGTCTTTCAGATCTGGTAATGGATAACTGCTTAAGTACAAGAGGAGAAGGCATTTCACATGGCCTGCTCTCCTTGGGGATGCCAAAAGGAAAGAGATCTGAAAGATAAATGGCTCCCTAAAATGCCTTTTTATCTTTCAGTACTTTAACTCTGGCCAGTTATATGCTGGAGACTCTCTTCCTGGCCATAGTTCTCACAGCATTTTTTGGAAGAACTTTGCCTTTTATTAGTGGCTGCCCAGGCACTTGGAAATGGCAATTTCCATTCACAGAGTTTTTCTCCGTTTTACACGAGTCTGAGAGAGTAGCTCGGAAGCTGGAAGACTTTGAATCCAAAGAAACCTGACTAATAGCAACACTGCTTGCACTCTTAGAAGAATATGTGTAAACCATTTTGAGAAAGGCAGATTTTGTATTTGTTTCTTGCTTGTAAATGATGATATAGCACTTTGGAAGAAAAGTGCAGCAGAGGATTCCATAATTGGATATTAAAACAACAATGATTTCCACTGCTGGCAAGTATTTGCCAAATGTGTTTGCATAGACAGGGATAAATACAATCCATGCTATAAAGTAAATTAGCATGCCAAAAGTGATGAATTTAGCTTCATTGTAGTTCTCTGGCAACTTCCTACCTTTAAAGGCAAATATGAAGCAAATAAAGGCTAGGGCAGCAATGTAACTCAACATAATCCCAAAAGCTACAATAGACCCCTCATTGCATTCCAGAATTATTGCTTTGGGGATTGAAAAATTTTGATTTACAAAAGGTGTCCTAAATATTAGCCAGAAGGTGCAAATGATAACTTGAATTCCAGTGCAAGTGACCACAATGGGAATAGGCTTATACATGCATTTCAGGAAATTCTGCAGCTTGGGATCAAAGCTGAAGGCTAATAAAATTTTTTGTGACTTTACTAAAATGCATGAAATGCAAAGTGTAAAACTTATGCCAAAGAGTGCTTGCCTAGTTTTACATTTGAAATCTGTGGGTACATCTATGAAGAAAACAGTGCTTAAAAAAATTAAGAAGTGGGAGAAGAGAATAATATAGCAGACAGTCAGACCACCAGATGCCTTTACAACAGGTGTGTTCAAGTTTTTAGTAAATATTACACAAATCGACAAAACCAACATAACCCCAAAAGCAGACAGAAGGAGGAGGAAAACAGCAAACCAGTCAGTCCAGGCAAGGAAGTAGATTGTCTTTCTGTAGCATGTGGTACTATTGATGGGAGCCCAGTAGGTTTTGTTGTTACATCGGTAGCAGTAATCCATATCTGGAAGCAGAGAAAAACGAATGTAACTTAGAAACTTAAATTAAATGAACTGCAAAGTGGACTATCGGGGCTTGAGATAAAGGAGCAATGTGGGAAGGGATGCTAAGGGGAAAAGACATGTCTCTGACTGCATCTGACTGCTGCTGTCGCCATCCAGATGGAGGAGCTGCAGGGCTGTGGTAGCTGCGGTGGCACTGGCAGAACGAGTGAAGGGCGAACACGCCTGTCAGCTGGGAGCAAGGGTTACCTGCAGCCGGAGGCAGGGAGAGGACAGGGAGAATGACCAGGGTTCTAAAACTGTCTTGATCATCTCTGACCAGCGATATGTGACCGGGCCAGAGCTCTGGACAGGCAAACTTTATCTAAAACCTGAACAATGACCCGGGAATAACCAAGTCTCACAAAAAATCTGAACTAATTTTCTTTCATTTGTCTATTTTTACAAGAAAACACCCCAACGTTCTCATTACAGATTGCTTTGGAAATACAATAACAAGAACAAACACTGCTTTTTATTATGATTTAGAAAGGTACTTTTGCTTTGAAGTTCCTATCCTCTGATATGGAGAAATTTCACAATTAATTGAATAAGAAGATAAAATTAATTTTCTTCTGTTCTCAGGATATTAAAAGTACATGGTACCACAATTTTCTTAATTCCATCCCTCTCCTCCATATTTGATTTTCCACTTTAAAAATGCTTGCTTAAACTTATATACGAACCACTGGTAAAGTATGTATCAGATTTGATACTAGAAAATATTACTGTACAGTTATATCAAACTCCATGGTACTCTGTGGTAAAACAAAAATTATTCTGGTAAGAAAAATACATAACTCTTGTACTCCATAGATTCATAGTTCTCATAGAATGGTTTGGGTTGGAAGGGACCTTAAAAATCACCTGGTTCCAATCTACCTGCCAGGGCCGGGGGCACCTTCCACTAGACCGAGCTGCTCAAAACTCCATCCAACCTGGCCTTGAACACTTCCAAGGATGGGGCATCCACAACAACTTCTCTGGGTAACCTGTTCCAGTGCCTCACCACACTCATAGTCAAGACATTCTTCCTTATTGCTCTGGGCGTGCCATGGAAAAACAGGGAGGCAAGGCTTTATCTTGATGAGAGTCAGTCTCACAGATAAATGAGCCATGATTTCCATCCTAACAAAGGATAATGCTAGTCAGCTGGACAACATAATTGCTTTAAGTTTGGTCTTCTAAGAAGCATTTTTACCAAGTTTAATGGGGAACTGAACATAAACAAATAATTAAATCCAATTCCAAAGTTAAACCCAAGGTTGTCAAGGCACATTATATCCAAACAAAACAATTGTATTGATGTCTAAATAAACCTTTGTTTGGATCACAATTCTTTACCTGTTTGATTGCTGTAATGGTTTTCCGGGCAGTAAACACACTCATAGCAGCATGTATGTGGACTTTCTGTTACCTTTTTCATCTGGCCTGGCCTGCAGTGCTGGGAGCATGTTGACTGAACCTTCTGCAGTGTTCAGAGAACAAAAAACAAACAAAAAACTCACTAAGGAACATTAATATAAATCACCAGTAATTCTGCAATTTGAATCCACTTTTTTTGGTATCATACATATTCTAAGAGAATGAGACTTCTCATCTTAGGAAACCTGCTAGGAGCATTCTTGGGAAATAAATCAATTTTAAATTGATGCTTACAGGCAAACATGCATCTCAGGGTGCATGAAAGTGATATGCACTCGGAAAGGATTTTTTGCTCTAAAAGGGGAACATTAAAGTACAAGAGAGATTTCTAGTTGACTCATGCTTCAGTTGCAAATGCTGGAGGGAGAAGAAATCACATGAAAAAAATTTCACGAGTTATGCCAACAAATTAAAAATTACCTTTAAATCCAGAAAATCTTTTTTTTTCTCTTCATCCTCAAAGATAAAATCACCTTTCTCTGCATCATATTCTGCCATAGTGATGATTTCTATGTGGCCATCAATTTCTTTCCAAAGAAGTACATCATAATTGGTACTCATATCTCCATTGGAGTTGAACTTGAATTCTTTATCATCATCAATGATTATCACTTTTTTAAGTTCTTCAAGAAGCTGTACATAAGTGTAAGAAATGATTACATACATCAGTATAATGTCAGTGTGACAAACTGTGTAGTTTAACATCTGTATGATAAAATCAAGTTAAAAAGAAATGTTTCAAGGAGTAAAAGAAATACTCAATTCTAAATTCATCTTCAGAACTGTTTACAGAAGTACATTATATAGAAAATCCTGTTGACCTTAAAAATCTATGAATAAAAAAATCCTAATTTTTTAACCCTTTGAAGTGCGTACAAATACTCATATTAGTATTTGTTCCCCAGCACTGGGAATTTTCTTATGATGTTCAGAGAGAAAATGTTTTTGCTTACAAGCACTAATAGTCTTTTGGCACTCCCCTGCTTGTAAAGAACAGCAGTGAGTGATGCTCCTGTTGTTACTTTACTGTCATCAGACTCAACCTGAGCTGCATTTTCTTCCATGGTGAATTCCCCCAATACCTAGCATTGTTCTCTGTGACTGACTGAAATTGTGTATGGCAAGGTGAGACCCAGAACTATTAAATAAACAATACATGCTGGTTTGCTCAGACGAAGAGATCGATGACACAACAGCAATAAAGTGCAAGGCTGTATTCGATAGGTCATAGGAAATACCAAAACAAGAATGCTTTAATAAGGCAACTGTCCAGCTTCATATTGCAATCCATTCTGTTCAACGTGGGAAAATTTCTGCCGCCCTAATCACAAACAGCCAGATCTAAAAGGTCTGTGTGAATGTAGAAAAGGACAGGTTAAGGCTCATATAACCCACTCCTAATCCATGGGCATTGGTCACTGTAGTTCTTAATCGTAGCAAAGGCTTTATTGTTTTGCAGGCCTAGTGATTTTTTGGCAAGAGGGATTAACTGACAAGGGAAAAAAGGTTGAGTTCAACTGCGTTTGAAAGGCAGACCCTTACATGGATCCATTTGTGATATTTGTAATATTTAGCAAACATGCTGATAGGTATATTACCTCAATAGGCTTTGTCGAATACATGTGACACATCTGGTGTATATAATATGCCATTTTTTTCATGTATAATGTAATTTTTTTTGAAAGTTCATATGGTTTATTAAGAACCTGTGTGTTTCCAACCAGTAGTGCATTTTATTTGGATGCTGCATAGTTGTGTGGAACTGAATAGGATTTATTTTTGTTGTATATACTCAGACTAGTCTTTTAATATTTCTTTTCTCCACTTTTCCAATTTCTCTAACAATATGAGGATACCAGAGCTTTTCAAACACATCTACAGCTTCAGACAGAAGAGGCTAATGTTTAGCAACAATTTGATGTAACTGATAATTATTTTTGTGAAGTCTGTAGCACAAATGACTGTTGTTTCTCTGTATATGGAGATCTGTGATAGGGATTATTTGGATACTAAGCTCTATCTATCTATCTATCTATCTATCTATCTATCTATCTATCTATCTATCTATCTATCTATCAGGTTTAAATTTAGTGTACAAGAAACACATTACTAAAACAGCACAGGGGAAATAATCACTTTCAGTTTTCTTCATGTGAGTGGTTAACAGCTTAAAAGAATTTTTAATTTTTATGATTTGGGATCTAGTTCAACAATTATGTACATAAAGCCTCATAAAACTGCATTCCTACAGAGCAGTTCTGAATTTGTTCCATTTGCATTTAGAAATTCATGTAAGAGTCCAATTATCACTGGATTGTTGGTTGGTTTGTTGTTTGGTGTTTTTTTTTCCAATTCCCTATCTTGGTTTGACCTGCCCTGACCTAGGATAAGAGGTCAGAGCAAGTCAGAGTGGTTGTTTGACTTTCAGATGAACATTTGTTTAATCCTCTGAGTAAAAGTGTGTAAAAGTGAATACTCCTGAGCAGGTTCTTGGGTAAAAGGTCAGGTCAGGTTTACTTGTCTGATTTTTCCTCTTCTTTTCCCACCCAGTAGAGTAAGATAGTGAGTACCTCACCTATCTTAAAGATTATATCCAATTTTCCTGCCAGTCATTTCAGTATAAATTAAGATCAGACAGAGGAATAATATATTGCATTTTCAGTTTTGAACAGAGATTCATTATAGAGGAAAATACTTGAATTAGGACCCAACAGATACAATAGTGAGAGAGAGACAGAGAGGAGAATTGAAACTCTGGTCAATGCTCTTACCCTGCAGTATTGCCATCTCTCAAGAGCACTCATAGATGTGTATTACAGTGGTTTACAGCAACAGGACCAATCATTAGTAGTCAAAGAGCTGGTAAGTCAAATGTAGATTGACTACGCATTTTATTTTATCCTACATGAGTAGCTAGCAAGACTTTCTAACAAGGACCCTTCATTCAAGCTGGTGCCTACTCCACATGGTCTTCGAACCCAATGGGGGAAGTGTTAGGCCAGTTAATGAAGCCCAGAAGCTAAAGGTTCCTTCTGCACCTGTGGAAGCACATGTTTACAGCCACTGCTGTTGCACCCATCAGGTGGGAGATGGTGGTTATGCAGTTACCACCACCTGTTAGCTCTCTTTATCTACAGCAGAACATAGGGGCCAAAGAAAGGGAGACAATGCTGGAGTGTAGTTACCACTACAGCAGTTAGGTACTGCCTCTCTGGCACATAGTCTGTGATTTCAGTAGGAGTAGAAAAGCAGGAAGAGGAATAAAATGTCATTTAGTAAAAGGACCAAGCAAGTAAATCCAGGAATGTGAGAGCAAAAATGAGATGGAAATTAGTCAGAGAGAATGAGATCTGACATCATACCTCCCAGGGTGTGAAGGCAGAGGGATCCTTGCAGTTTCTGTCTTTACATTGCCCTTTAATGGCATGAGCTATGGCATAGACTGCAAGCATAGTACTTTGAATAAATCCTGGTTCAATGTTAGCATTCAAAAAATCATCTCTCCAGACCTGGTGTTTATTCTCAGTGTTTTCCAGTAGATCATCCTGGGACTTGTTTGCAATGCATGATTGAAAATCGTGATATTCCAGGTGTGCACAGACTGACGAAAGCATAATATATTCACGTAAAAATTTGTTGTTTTCGGTGGGCTTTTTATTAAGGTTTCTCAGAAAGTCTTGGAATGAGGCGATATCTCCACTTTTAAATCCAAATCCCACAATGGTTCCCAGCTGTCTGATATTGGGAATTGTGCTGATTTTGACTGCAGCTGACCAGTTATCACTCGCAATCCAGGTTTTATTGACGTTCCTCTCAATTGCCTTCTTAAATAGTTTGAGCACATGGAACTGTCTCATAAAGACAACAATAACATTCACTCTTGTTTCCTTGACAATCTTCTCAACTGCATGATCAACTTTGGTGTGAAAGGTGCTGTCAGATAGATAGGCAGGCAGCATTTCTTTAAAAGCTATGCAAACATTGTTTGCCATGGCCTGGACCCCAAAGCTCTCCAGAGCGAACCGCCCATTGTCATCATCAGTGGCTATTACTCCAATCCAGTTCCACCCAGATTCACAGATCAAGTGGGTCATTGCTCTTGTCTGATGAAAATCACTGGGGATAGTCCTGAAGAAAGAAGGAAACCTGATTTTGTCACTGAGGATTTCAGCTGAAGATGCAGGACTGACCTAGGAAGAGCAAACAATTCAGTTACGGAGTTGGTCTCCTCCAAAGGACATAAAGAGATCCAAAGATGCCATGATTGCTCTTTCTTCCAACCTGACCCAGCCTCCCTCCTCCTGTAAGTGAGATCAACCAGCTGCAGCCAAATGGGGCAAGGTCCCTCTCCCTTCTCTTGAGATGCAGACTCGTGCCAAGTACCAGTTCCATCTTTTTTTTCCATCCTCATAATTCAGTGAAGGCAGAGAACAAAACCTTTCAAATGGACATGATGGTATAAATGTTTTTGCTTACTCTGTTCAGATACTATCAATATGCTATTCAAAACAATATTTAAAACTTTGGAAGCATTAACTATTTTTTTAGTTACTATTCTAATTTCTAGTACTCTTACATATTGCAGTGTTTTTCTATCACTGAATGTATTAGTATGGTTCACCCATATACATATACTTTCTTTCCAAGATTTAATCATTATATATTAAAAGTATCATTAAATGTTCGAAGAACCTCCCAGAAAAAGCAAACAAACCAGTAACTAATACTACAGAATGATCTAATTCTTCCATACAAAATATTTATTGTCTTTCTCTTCTGAATGTAGCTAGAAAAAACATAAATAGAACATTGCTAGTTAAATCTTGCCAGTTTTAATCCTTCTCTATTTGTTTGTTGGAACTTTTTCCCCCTACATTGCTTGCTAGTTTTTAAAAAATGAATGTAAGCTTTCCAAAAGGAGAGTCACCTGTCTGGAGGGGATACCAAATCTTACTGTCAGAAGATTGCAGATGCTATTGATAAGAAAAATCTGCTGGGTCCATTTTCCATCTATGCCCTAATGCATAGATGGAAGGGGTTTTTTTTCATATCACTTGCCTTTTGATTATGTTCAAGTGTGGCATTTTAGTTTTCATACTTACTGTAGCTTCTGTGGTGGCGTTGGAGGCCAGAATTACTTCCTACCATTGCAGAGGAGAAGATTCAGTTAGAAGTTATTTTTAGTTCTGATTTTATGTCCTTTTCACTTGTTTAGGTTACTATGTTGCTACTTTGCAGAGTTAATTTATATCAATTGCCAAAATCAAAGTCCAAGACAAAATGGTGTGGAAGTTACCTGCTTTTTCCTTGTTGGTCCCAGCCTTGACCCTTACTCTTTTACAATGGTGAAAGTAGGAACATAAGCATGGGCCAAGGCACAAGTGTGGGACTGTGTTAGTCCTAGCAAGGTCAGAAATAAAGAAGGATGCTTTGGAAAAGACCATTGTGGATCTTTCTCTTCTGCAACTCCTTGAAGAGTAACAGGAGTAAATCTGTTTTTTAGAGCAATCTTCCTCACTTCCGTGTCCATAGTTGTAACTGACTCTAACACTTAATTTCTCTTGGGTGGAAGAGAATTCTCAAATTTCTGTCCAGATTTGATTTCTTCTCTTCTTAAAATTTTTTTCTAGCTTGAGTTTGAGTATTGTCATATTCACCACCTGCCAGACTAGGCATGATGGCTGTAACTTTGCTGTCTGAACAAAGTCCTTGAGTGTCATCCAAGGTACATTGGAGTAACTGCACAACCAGGACTGACTAATGGCACGGCCAGGCAGACAAGAGCCCAGCATTACCCTGAAAGAGCACTTGGATGCATATGCCTTGGGCATATAAAAGATCCATTATTGCTTTTGTTTGGGTAAGTGAATCAAGACCTCCATTTGGAATTGAAGTCCACCCCTCCTGATGTCCTTACGGTGAGCCAAATCCTGCCCTGTAATAACTATGTGGCTTTTGAAATTCCCAGGATCAAAATGACACCTTTATTCTAAGGTAAATTAAAACCGCTGTCCAAAATAATATAATTGCCTCAAACCTACCTGTGGGATTAGTTGCAAAGCCAACAGCCTTGAAACTGCCATCGACACCTCCGAGTAGCTGGCTCCTGTGACCGCCTTAATTCTTGGGATATAGTCTGAGTAGTTACACTTGAACTCTACAGCATCTTCAGAAGAATTGAATTTTGATAGAAATCTCAGGGCAGACGCCATGGCTTTTGTGACTTCTGCACACGTGTCATAGATTTCATATCCCAGAGTAATTCCAGATAACAATGTTGAATTGTTGATCGTTTCAATAGCATGTATCATTGCAAGCGTCTGAAGAAAAACTTGAATTTCAAAGCTGTCAGGAAACACAGGAGATATTTTTCAGAAAAACATTTCCGGAAACAAGGGTGAAGCAAAGTCTGTCTTGAGCATATCCCTTAGAATTCGACAACAACTGAGAAGAAATTATGGATAGTAAGTTTTGTGTGATTTTCTTGGATTTTAGTGTATGAAAGATTTGAAACCATGTATTTTTGTCTCACCTAATGGGAGACTGAGTAAAATGAACACAAAAGTTAAAATATATCCCCAAAACTGTTTTTCTGGGGAAAAAAAGGGAGGAAAAATTTAATTTTCATGCTACATGACAATTTTCAGGTAATATCTTCAGGAACATCTGACAATGTCAGTGACAATATTCCAGTTTACTACATCTGTCCAGAAAGCTTTTTTAGAAATGTATTTACTTTCACCAAAAGCATGAAGCAAAGAAAATGAAGTACTAATTATTTCAGAATAGAAGAAAATATTTCAGAGGTTGAAGTCTCTAGTAGTGGCATTGATGTTTCTGAAATCCTCCTTAGACTTGAAGAAATTAGTACAGCTATTTCCCCCATCTCCAGTGGATGTTATAACAGATGCTTAATAAGAACTGTGCTAGCACAAAATGTCTGCAATATAACCAACCATCCTCTCAGGCAAGCTTCTCTGAAGTTTACAAACCTTGTGAACTAAATTAAACTTCAAATGGATTTGAGACAGTTTATGACTCCATAGGTAAATAATAGAAGACAGACAAAATCATTAACTTTATCAACATTTTGATATAAATGGACAACTCCATGCCTATCCAATTATTAGGTTCAGATGTGGGATTAAGTTGCATGTAAAATTCACATAAAATCTGAGGATTTGCACCTGTATTTAAACTAAACAAAATGCATATTTGGGATTCCTGGACTTAGGAAAGCTTTATTATGTACTTAAAATGAAGTTCTTCACCAGGTTTCCTTTTCATGCATTCCAGAAAAATGACATTTCAGGTACAGTGGGTTCTGGAGCCAACAAAATAAATATTCTGATGCACACTCTGAACCTGAATGCAAGCATGACATGGTGTTTATATGTAGACTATCCTATAACATAATGCCATGATTATAATTAAAAGTGTAATAATTATGGCAATTATAAAAATGATTACAATGTCATCTGCAAGGTACTATCGTAGATTACAACTGAGCTACCCTGTGAGGTAGGAGGCATATTTGACTATTGACTTAGGTAAAATGGAATAGTCTGCTTATGTTTAAATCATGTAGGTTCAGCTTCATAATAAATAATGATCAGCTGTAAAGCAGAGTCCTTCAGACCTACAGCAAATTAGCATTTCCATGGAAATTATTGTTCAGCACAAACCTCCAAGGTTATTTGATTATCTATGAAGATTGAAATAGAATCAAATGCTCATTCCCTTCCTTGAGCAGCCACGGTATTTTTTTTACTGTGACTTTGCCATACTTTGTCATCCTATATTAATTTATGTGAAATTTGTCCCATGTCCAAGGCATTTTTAAAGACTAAGAAAAGCAAAAGAACCAGAATTTGCTGACATTTATATAATAGCTACATGCCCAATTTCAGTGATCTCTTTGCTCCATATGTAATTCCCAGTATTACTCACCCAGCACAATTCTGAATTACTGGCTTGATGGGATCTTCTTTCGGATGCAGCATTTCACTATGAACTGCAAACAGCCCTCCAATAACAATGTCCCCCGGAGAACTGGCACCCACAAAGTCATCAGCATTCTGGCAAGAGAAAGCCATATCAGTGCCTATCACAAAGCAGGGGATCAAAAAACTAACAATTGCCATGTTTCTGTTTCGTTCCCTCACTCCCAGCTCTAAGTCAACTAAGCCAGCTGCAGGGCCAACAAGGGCTCCGGTGTCATCTGTAAGGAGCAGCAAAGGACAAAGGCTGCACTCAAAAGTTAGTCACACCTCATGAGGCACTTGTATTTGCTTCACTGGCTGAGGCTGTTTTATTGAAGGTACTACAGCAATGCTGCCACAAACAGTGTGAGGGTGCAGGGGTGTGAGAGTGAAGTGGGAGGGAGAAAGATAAATGAATTTAAAAGGAAGTGCTGGCCATTAAATGTTTTGTTGTGTTCAAAGTTTATTACATATTATCTGAAACACATGGCAAATATTTTGGTATAAATCTGGGCTTGTTTTGAATACCTTCCAACTGAGTGCAAGGTGCAAAGAGGCAATCATGTAATATGGTAGTGATATTGCTGTGACAATATTTTAAGAATCTGATCCAAAGAGTACTGAAAAAAGACCCCGCTGCCACAGCATGCTTTAGGTCAGAGTCTGGTCCAAAGAAACCCAGCCCCAAGTTACCAAAAGACTGCTTTTCTTTCAACCTTTTTCTTTTAAGTTTTTAAATCATTGTATAAAAGTTGTTTAGTTTGTTAATATTCATGGTTCTGATGCTCACCCATCCCTTAGCGAGTTCAGCGGGCTTTGGATCAGGTTCTGTGTTTACAAGCCAGCCCAAGTCTGCTGCTGGTTAATGTGATAAACACAGAACACTGGGAAAAAATAATATTAGTCCCAGTTTTTGCTTTCTTCCCCCTCTGACTGAGGACACCAGCACACTAACAGCAGCTCCTGTGCTGTGGGAGAAAAGGGAAGTAGCTGTTCTCACTGTCATCATTCCCCTCAGATTCACAGGAGTCAGGCACTGTGCCAGAAGGGAACTGGGGAAAAAGGGAAGAGACTGGACTCTTGGTTTTCATAAACTCCAACCATAAACACCAAAGTGAGCCTCTATAGGACAGAAACATGACTTAAGCTAATAAAAAGTGCCAATTTATATAAGGGACACAGATCTGACAATAATCCCCCTCTGAGCTTGACATTGGTTTATTTCTGTTTTCTTTTAATGGCTTCTTCAGATTTTGCTTCTTTGGTCCTATGCCAAAACACTCTGAAAAGAACAGGTTCAGTCATAGCGTTTATTGTCTATGGTAGTATAAAGGCTGGGTTTTATATGGAAAATTTGAGTCAAGGATTATTTCTTGGCAAGCAAAAAGAGAAATGGGATGTCTGTTACATATTCTTTCTGATAAGCGTATGCATACCATATAAATTATTTGAATTACTGTATGTTGCTTGTTTTCTCACTAGTCTCTTTGTAGTTGGAGTGTCTATTTACAACAGAGATACTTCTTGTAAATGCAAATGCAACAGACATATTACTTGAAAATGCAAATGTTAATACCTGGCTAAGTTAGCATTTGGCCTCTTCATTATAATGTAACAGTTTCTTTAATCTGCCTTCTTTCTTTCCATGTGGCATTCTCACTTCTGGGTTAGTACATACAGTGAACAGCTGCTTGTGTTTTCTTTAATATATCTGGTCACATACATTTATGGGCAGATGTTGATACTAGTTTGTTCTGCTTCTGCTCTGACTGGAAAAACTCCAGCTATTCCGAAAGTTTGCCTCTTGACTTACAGCAGCATAGTCACACACTTGCTCTGAGTGACATTCACTTGCAAATATTCATGTATTCATACCTTACCAGCCATATAATGCACATTAAAGCCTGGTTCCACATATTCTAATGTTTCCTTTACCTTGTATATAACTTTTGTGTATAAAACTTGTGTATACTTAGATGTAGCTAAAGCAGAAGACTGGAACTAGCAATTTCCTTGAGCAAGTCACAAGAAATATTCAGCCATATACCCTTAAAATAAAATGCAACTTTTAAGGGCACTACACTAAATATTGCATTAAGGATTCAATGAAAATACAGTACTGATCATTTGAAACTTCAGATTTGTTATAATTTATGATTAGAAGCAGAAAAGGAACTTTACTCTGGTCAGTCTCTAAAAACCTATTAATTTCTATAGAAGAGGATTTCACATACAAGTAAAAATCCTTACTTGGTCACTTTGGAAAGTGGAAGTTGACAAAATAAGCATCACATATACTTGGTACATAATTTCATGTTATTTGTAAAAACACCGCAAAGTGAGGTGTGCTTCCAATTCAACTGCATCGAGTTTATGTCACAGTGTACAGCATTTTCAAAAGAAAGGAGGTTTATTGTTTTTGTTTGTTTTCAAGACCTGTATCTCATACTTGCTACTAGTGATGAGAAGTATTTAGATGTTTGACTGAGGCAGATCAGCGTAATCTAGTACTGCAGAACTGACGGGAATTGTTTGCAAATATCCTTTTTCTTTTGCACTTAAATGCAATAGAAATAAATGTATAGTACAAAATGTTCCTTGCTTCTAGTTCAGTGACATATCATTGATACAACACTAGACTTTCACAGTTGTCTGCATAGGAGTATTTCCTGGCAGGCAGAATCCAGCATAAGAATCTTGAAGCACCATAACCTCTAGAATGCAGCCTTTAATATAGTATGCAAAGATGGTAAATAGGACCTAACAGTCCCAAACCTACTCTGAGAGCCGCAGGAGAATTCTAGGAGGCTCTGGAGTATCTGCTGGGAGACAAAGATGCTCTGTTAATACCTCTGTATGCCCCAAGGTTACCTATTGCCATGCTAAAACGGTTACTTCTTCCACCAGGACTTCAGCTTCACTTTGAGGAGACCAGAATCGGTGGGGTTTGGATGGCCCTGTCTAGTTCAGCACTAATCCTGAAGGAGATTGCTTGGAATTTTACAGCTAACAGATTTTTGGCAACAATACCTTTTGAAAAGATCCACAATCCAAAATGTACAAGAGAAGCCAGGGGGACTTGAGTAAGATAAACTGAGTGTACCTTACAGCAGTGGACACCTGTAAATGGGCCACCTGCCCATCCTGTCTCTGCAGTCTCTAGACCTGGACAGGTTATGGCTTTTGTGCAGAAGGTAGTTTTGCAACTTACAGTAGCTTGGTCAAGCAAAGAGAGACTGTCCTGTGCAGGAAACAAACACCAACATTTTGGCTGAACTTCTTTGCCCTAGCTGTTGTTTTTCGTGGAGAAGTTAATGGCTTAGATTCCAACAGGAATATCTTTTCTCTGGAGGCCATCCAGTCAGATCCTGTTAAAGGGGAAAGACATTTTTCATGACTTTCTATTTTAAACTGCTTTTAATTGTGCTGTTTCCAAACCAACATACAACGAACAGCTATACCCTATATATATTAATATTAAATATTAAAATTAAAAAATGGGAAGATAAATCCCCATTATTTAGATATATGGTATGTTATAAAACCACACAAACATAAAAATTAAAAGCACATCAACAGTGAAATGGAATTTGGATGGAAGCCAATAGTCACATTAATTCCTGAGATACAAACTAACTCAATTTTCAAGTTCATTGGGTTTGTCCTCTAGAGGGTGTCAGCTGAGCTACACCATGGGAAGGACAAATGCTGTTTTTCTTTATCAGGTCACAATGTTGTAACGTGCCTCCTGATGTTCCTTGAAAGCTGAATTTTCCCCAGTGCAAATGACCTTGTTGGAGTACTTCTGGTGGAAAACTGAGATGCTGGATCGTCTGCACAGAGGAGGGCTATGACAGTACCTTCCAATCTCTTCCCTGGACTTGTCAAGGCCATCCTGGGCAGCCTCACAGTAATTTCTTTTTCAGAAAGTGTTTTAGTTTATAGTTCATGTTGTGTATATTCAGTGCACATCTGCTATTTATGCAAGAGATATAAGAAATTAAACCAGAGTTGTGAAAGGGAAAATATAGCTAATTTCTACATATTTTTTTTTTTTAGTTCAGATCAGAGATTTTTTTTTCACTTAGCTTCTTACTCTGATCTTTTAATATACTTGTATTAAATTTCAAGTCGAATACGATTTTGACATTAAAATCGGGAAGATCTGAATTTTCTGATCTTCATGACAAATGTCTTTAGCCATTCCAAAATGGAATTTACCTGTAAATTAACTTTTTGGTTTTTTGGTGTTTTTTTTAAATAATCCACCAAGGCTATCCCTATCCCACCCAGCCAATATAGTCAGCTACATAGGTTGGATGCAGGACAATTTCTCATAAGAGCCAGCATACTAGGCATGACTCAGCTTATTGAGATGACATTTTCAGAAATTTTCACCAGGTTTTGTTTCTCTCCTTTGATCCATCCCCTCCTTTCTTAATTAAAAAACAAGAGAGGAAAAATGTCACTCATCTGTTGACAATGTAAATATTTGCTCCCAGCCTGTAGTGAAAGGGTCACCCAGAGGGAAAGAAAGCCTCTGGCTTAGGTATTTGGGCTTTCTCCTGAGTGGCTGTAGGCCAGGGGTCCTTCTGCCATGGACAATCCTATAGTGACATTTTTCCTACATAAAGGAGGGTGTGCAAATCTTTCTTCTCTCAGTGCCCTCTACTCACTGGAATGCTATTGACAATTTGTTTGAGAAAGCCCTTCTGGCCTGAGCATGAAGAACCCTTCTTAAAGACTCAAGAAATTCTGGGGAGTGTAGTTGCTAGTATATTTGGCATGTTCTGGAAATGCCTGTCTGCAAGAAAGTCAGGCTGAAGATATCTCACATGAAAATGCTAATGGCAAGTAGGTATGGAGTTGGTGTCAAGTCTTTCAGCCCTATTAATAATAAACACACCTTAAAATAAAATTAGGTTTATGGGGATGCAAAAATACAAGTGGTTACAATTTTCAGACCTCTCCAAAGGAATGGATTGTGGAGAATTTGAGTGTGTTAGGTTTGAATACAGGATGTTAAAGTGACAGATAAATACCTAAATCAGCTGAGGTCACTTGTTCCATTCAGCCTGGAGAAGAGACTGAGGGGAGACTCATCACAGCCTAAAACTCCCTCAAGAGGGGAAGAGGAGAGGCAGGCACTGATCTCTTCTCTGTGGTAACCAATGACAGGATAAGAGGGAATGGTCTGAAGTTGTGTCAGGGGAGCTTTAGGTTGGATATTAGAAAAAGGTTCTTCACCCAGAGGGTGGCTTGGCACTGGAACAGGCTCCCCAGGCAAGTGGTCCCAGCACCAAGCCTGCCATAGTTCAAGAAGCATTTGGACAATCCTCTCAGGCACGTGGTGTGACTCCTGGGGATGGTCCTGTGCAGGGTTAGGAGTTCGACTCAATGATACTTGTGAGTTTCTTCCAACTCGGCATATTCTGTGATTCTGTGAAATCGTGAGAGCCATCTTGGTGACCTTGTACTTATTCTCCTTAAATCACTTTTGCAAATAGCACTTAGTGATTTTTTAACTCTTACAGGGCTTGTCTCACATAAATTCCTGTAAAAATATGAGCATTTTTCTTCAGATATTTTGGAGATAGAACTGGTAGTGTTAAACAATAATCTGAATAAGAGAAATGAAAAAAGGTCTTGGAAGCGTGGGATGAAAGTCAGGTGGACCCTATTTTAAGGGAATGCCTTAATCACTAAAAGATATCATGAAAATACTCACCCAATCTATGCAAATATCTGCACAAAAACAAGTGAGAATTCATCTGCTTCCCTCCCTCATCATACTTTATCAAGAACACTTTTGGAAACCATGGATTTAAGACTCTTCAGACAGAGGAGGAAACCGAGTCCATTTCTCTCAGATGTGCTGGCTGACAGTATCTAGAATGGCACGCCAGAAAAAGGGCTGGCCTTCATCTGCCCTGATTTCATACAAGTCCCCATCTTATCACTGTCTTGAAACTGCATATCTGAGCTAGTACAAAGCTGTTTACATTCTCCCTGAACACTGAGTTATTTAACAAAAAGAAAAATACCTTGGGATTGGATTAGAGGATTTCCAGAGGTCCCTTCCAACCTAAGCTATTGTGTGATTCTCTGATAATGCTACATCCAGTAGTGTTCCGGAGGTGTAAGTGTCCACAGACGCCAAACTATAGAAGACCCAAGTGAGCTTGGAGGGTTCACTCACGACAAACTACTGCAGGCAGTCCTGAGCTCAGCCAGCAGGTCTCAGGGAACTCTGTTTCTGAGAACCTAAATCTCCTTGTGTTTGTACAAAATATAAGCTGTTAGGAGCTTTTTATGCCGTTGATTCCTGAAGGGAGGTAGGTTTTATGCCTTAGTTAACTCAGTTCAGGTTTTCTGCTTATTGATTCAAGGTTGCTGTTGTCACACTTATTCTGGACTTTTTAATTTACTTTGGTTTTCTTTTGAGAACTTAAAAGATCTCAGTTCACCTTACAAGTTTTAACTGACGGTGTTATAAAAATAAACAAACATCTGCAAAGAGAGTACAGGCAGAACAGGTGACTCTTTTAAAGATTCCTTTCAGATAAGGAAAAGAACCCAAAACAGCAAATCCACAGGAGTCAGTCTGGAGACTGATTTCAATCTTCAGAGTTAAAAACAGAGGGGAAAAAAATTAAAATCACATATTAAAATAGTTGGGAATGTTTCTTGCTAAAAAGTTCACCCTTAAAATGTTGTAGATTAACATAACATTCCCACAATTCCTACAGAATATCGTGCACTGTTGGTTAAGGAAAGCTTACATACACAAAAATACTGCATTACTGACTTTGGCTAACAAGAAAATAGGAAAGAAGATTTTGCTGTAACTCATTTTGGCTCCCTGACTAGAAATTGTCTTTGAATTGTCTACCTCAAGGATGGATAAAACCATTAGACTGCAGTTACTTCTGCAAGTATTCTGCTTTTACACGTCTTTTAGAAATACAATCCAAAGTAACTAACAGCACATAAACCCATATTTGATCCTAAGTTTGGTATTAAATCACTTTTCAATCATTCAGCCCTTAAAACACATTACCTATGTGAAGTTTCTGGGTTTTTTTTAACATCTCTCCAGAGACTTTTAGTTATTTTCTCCAGTAGATTTTCAGACATTCAATTTCCTGCAATTTTAAGGTACTCCTGTTATTACCTATATAGATGAAATGGTTATTGCCACACCAGCAGACAGAAATTTCATGATTTCATAGAAAAGCAAGGAAGTTTTATATGAAAAAAAAAATTAGTATTTTCCTAAAAGTATATTTAAATATCCCTACGCTTAAAAGATAGATATTTGCCAGTGTTTTCTGTTAGATAGAGCCATTTGGAAAACCTTATATTACAGGTTGCTCTAAAGATTTCACTTCTTTCAACAGCAGAAATGTTTCATACCATCTTTATTATCTGGAAGGGAAGTAAGAAAAAAAACTTCAGGAGTTTGAGTCCAATGCATATAGTGTTTTCCCGTCTGTTGTTTTGGATTTTTTTGTTTTGTTTTGTTGATTTGTTTTGTTTTGAAATCAGAATGGCTTCCTTCTTTTCACACATCAGTTTCTTTATGTAAATTCCCACCACTCACTGGGGGAACTTTGTTTTCACATTATTCCTAGTGATAAGAAAAAGATATGTGTGTGGCACCTAATACAACTTTTTCAAATCCTTCCTCTACCTCAAATACATTGAAATGCAGATACTGCACTGAAATGCAGATACTACTGTTCTTATGTGGATGCAGAATTGTTTGACATTCATTTTTCAAAGAAGTTGTATGCTGGTAGCAGGTTCTTGGACATCTAGAATGGTTCGATCTGAAGGGACCATCATCTCATTCCAACACCTCTGCCATGGATGAGGGCATCTTCCACTAGAATAGGTTGCTCAGAGCCCCATCCAACCTGGCCTTGAACACTTCCAGGGATGGGACAACTTCTCTGGGTGACCTGTTTCAATGCCTCACCACTCTCGTTGTAAAAAATATCTACTTTATATACAAAGTAAATCAACCCTCCCTCAATTTAATGCCATTGCCCCTTGTTCTGGGCCCTTCAGGACTTAGCCAAAAGTCTTCCTTCATCTTTCTTGTAAGTTCACTTTATGTAATAAAAGTCTGCAAATATTTTCTTGTTGTTATTGAGAAAATACTTTGATTTTAGAAAGTAATGTCATTATTTCCACATGTGAGCATTCATAAATCATAAACCAGGTGCAATAAAAACATGCCAATGATAATAATGATGGTGATGGTCGGTAGATGATGGTTCTCATTAGAGTCTATGATAACATGATTCTAAGAAACGAGGCAGTAAGATGTACAGGTGCCACATGTAGTCCTATCTCATTAATAGGAAATTAGGAAACAGAAAACTAAATTATTTTCTGAATTACACCAGGGTAATTTACAGCTTAATTCTGCAGAGATGTTTTCGGCCATGCAAGACTGATCTGTACCCTCCAGGACTGAAACATGATGGGCCTTCAGATTCAGTGTGAGACTGTCGTGTTTAGAAATGCCCCAATACACCTTAAAATTCAAAACACAATGTGATCTGTTAAGTACCAAGGTCTTTGAAGACAGCAGTTCCAATAAACAGCAATGTAGCATATGCATTGCATTATTAGGAAATAAATGTTAGTGGAAGCATGAAAGAAAAGAAACGGAAAGCAAATTTTAAGTCAGAATTACTTAATTCCATTGATCCAACACAAATGCTTTGAAAATGACATAATCTCCAGAGTTTCTCATCAGGAATTTCATTCCCATGGGAGCTTTCTCATTCTCACTAGCCCTAATTCTTATTTGGTCTGGTTTATTTATGTTATTTCCAATTTGTAAACATTGCATTTCACAAGTGCCTTGTTTTTAATTAAGTATAGCAGTAGCATTTAATTGGAATTTAGATAAATGAGCAGATAGATCCAGGTATATTTTCTGCAAGTTTATATGCATATATATATATGAAAAATTAAAAATGTAGCTAGATAAAACACAAAGGCTGGTCTTTGTTACCATGTCTTATCATTCTTCACCCCCCAAATAGAATGAATGTACTATGTGATCAACAAAGTTTCTTTGTAGGATTCCCCTGACTATTTAAATAATGTGATATGTTTTAGTGGGTATGGTGGTATTTGGTCAAAGGTTGGACTTGATGATCTTGGAGGTCTTTTCAAACCTTAATGGTTCTATGGTTCTATGATTCTATGAAAAGTATTATGAGAGACTCTTTTGTGGAGTCCTTATAAAGAAAAAAAACTAAGCCTGTAAAATATTAAGAGCTTCTTTGTTCTGTGGAAGACAGTTGTAATGGCCTTTTAATAAATACTATAGAACGATGAAATAACCATATTTGGTTTGGATTGGAAGGAACCTTTAGTGATCATCTAATTCCAATCCTCCTGCCACTGGCAAGGACATCTTCCACCAGGTTGTTCAGAGCCCCATCCAGCCTGGCCTTGTGTTTCCAGGAATGGAGCATACACAACAATTTTTCTAAGCAACCTGTTTCCCTGTCTCGCCACCAGTATGGATCAGCATATACTATTACCTGTAACGCTTCTGAAGTTTGAGACTATAAGCAACTATAGCATACTATGCATAAAAAGAAACAGTTCCTCCCCTCAGAAATGTTCTGGCTAACTGAACCCAAGGAACTATTTAACTTCATTTTACAGACAGAGCAAGTGACTTTGTCAAGGACAAATCAGACACGCCAAAAGCAAGCAATAAAACCTGTCTCTTAGAGCACCCTTTGCTGAGCCCCCTCATAATAACCCACCCAACACTTCAGTATGCCATTAACATTCAATATGCCATACACACGCTGGTTCAGATTGTAGTGGGATGTACTGTTAAATCCTGCACAAATGTTCTGTTCGATTAACCTGTTGATAAGAGACACAGCAAAGACCTTTCTGATGTTTTCAAAACATGTAGCAGGTGGAACAGGTGGTGTTGAAGGTGTTCTGGGTGAAGGAAAGGACTAGCTCAGGTTCACTGGAGCTAAGGATATATTCAACCTCTTTTGGCTTGGTGTATTAAACAGAGAAGGAAACAGGCAAGCTTGCTTATTTAATGTCCGTGGTCTGGGAAGCACCCTGAGCATACCTAGTATCTCTTACCAAGGAACCCATATCAGTGTAGATCCTCTGTGTCACGCAAGGCTTCATACTGTGCCCTCCCCAAGGCATGGCTGGGTTTGTGTCCACTATCCCAGCTATCCCAAGGATCTTGTCTTTGGCCAGTTTTTATGCTCAAAAGCTCTGGAAACAGTGACCACGTTGTGGTTGAATATAGATCTTTTACAGTGAGCAACATAACTTCTCTCACAGAGACATGGAAATTCATTTTCCACCAGAGCAGATTCCAGAATCTGTTTCCAGCAAGAACTGATGACTTTCCTTGGACCACAATATTCTGTGACTTTGCTCATGCGGAAAACAGAGCTTTTATCTACTGTTTACTTAGCAAATAAGGACCTAATCAAGAGCCCATTGAAGTCAGTGAAAAGGATACTATTGCCTTTGGATCAGGCACAGAATTACTGCAACACTGTCTGTTGTTAAATATAGTATATATATTAAATGCTTTTAAAAATATTGTCCAAATATATAATACAAAACAAAAATCACAATTTTTAACATCTCTCACAAAATTTAAAAATAATTGCTTATAATGTATCCCTCACTGGGAAGCAAAATTTCATCAGTGACAAATAGGGACCAGTGACAGCAAACACTTGGTTCCTAACCTCGGAAAACGTTTCCTGAAATTGTTGGTATTCAGAGACTAAGAAGTGCATGAATCTCTCTCCTTTATCATTGAAACCCTTACTCCTGCATCCCACCACAGAGCAGATGCTACAAATGCAAATATGCAAAGGGGCCGGCCCGGGGGCTCATTTCCCCGATTAACTGAGGGACTGAGCCACTTCCAAGTGAAGGCACTATCTGCCCCGGACAGTGCTTTGTGTAGACTGTTACTAACCAATCTCGCGATTAAAAAAAAGGTTCTCTGGAATGAAAAAAGGAATTATTCAAAGCAACAGGACACCAGACTCAGATACAAAGCACTTCGTAGATTTCTAGTGAGACATATTTCTGTTCATGCCTAGCTGGAAGAACATTGGTAATATTCCTTTAAAAATAGAATAGGAGTGGGGAAGGGTGGAGAGAGGCGGGACAGGGAGAGGAGGGAAGGGGAAGAAAAGAAAGAAGAGGAGAGGAAAGGTTAGTTCTACATTACAGAATTGTAAAATTGCATGGTAACTGTGTGAGATTATTTGTCCAAAGGTGCCTGTAACAAACCAGAAAGCACCTTTTGCACATCACCCATGACACCTATGAATAGGCCTATAGTTCCACAGGCAGTTCGGCAGATTTTATTACTGCAAAAGTGAGAAAATACTGCTCCACTCCTCTTGAGCCTCATTCTCACCTACACTCTCCCTCCTCTATCCTGCCCCATCCTCCTTCCCTTTCCCTCAGTCCTGACTGCACCATCTCACCCATATTCTATTTCTGATCACACATCTGGGCTAATTTACCTCATTGAAATGTCAGAAAGCTCTTCATTGTTTTCTCGTGGTCTTGGTTATCATTATTTCAGGGAGTTAAACTGACAAGGAATTGTGTGCGAATTGTTGAAGCTGGCACAATGTTAGCAGCAGGAGTGTGTGGCCAGGAAGAGGGTGGACAGAGACACAAAAGGGAAAAACAACCTGTTTTAGGCAGTAGTGAGCTGTCTGTGAATGCAGCAGTTTAGCAAGCTGTACCCGGCTGGTGGTAGAGCCTTTAGGCCTCAGCTTTACATAATAAGAATAGTCCCTTGACTTTAGTGGTTTGCTTCTGTTACCACCTATTTAGCAGTTGTTTGCAGATAGGCTGTGTACAAGAAGAAATGTTGCTAATAGAGCTGCTTGGAGTATCTGCAGAAACTCTCAAACCCACTTCTTCACTGGTGAACATATTCTTTAAGCTCAGTTTTATTCTTGGATCATCCATAGAGAAATACAAATGTTTGTATAGCTGCTCAGTGAAAAAACTTGGCTGGCCTCCCTACTACTCTTTTCCTGGATGCTGCCCACCAAAGCACTGTGCAAATACATGAATAGTGAAGTGGCTGTTCAGTCTGTAAGCTTGTAGGAACATGTACTTATATGAATATAACCATTTTTTCCCAGTTTGCAAAGGAAAAAAGAATACATAATGAAAAATGGCATTTCAAAATCAAGATAAGTAACCTGAGATAACTGTTTAACATCAACTTGAGAGAGAGGTAAGCATGGAAAATTTTTACTTACACGTAGCTACATAAGTTCACACTATACAGTTTACTTGGACTACCTACTGAGTGTAGAGTCTCCCTGTGTTTGTAGAGGATAGAGACATATGAGCTGTGAAGTGGTTAGTGTAAAAATAGTTTATTTTCAAGTTTGTTCTTTCTGAAGAAGTACACAACAGTCCACTTTTATACAAAACAGAATGGGTTTTCTTTTAAAGATGATAAGAACAGGCAGTGAGTAAAATACCCTAATGCAGAGAAAGACAGACAGACATGTCTGGCTTTATCAGCTGGAGACAGAGTAGGAAATACATTATTAAACATCACCATCTACTGGATGCTAGCAATTGTTCCTCACCAAAGAAACTATAAGATTCTATGCTGAGTTAACTTGCCAGACAAGCCTTTGCTTGCACAGAGCTGATGCTGTTTGAAAAGTTATTGACAAGTCAAGGTTTGTCGACCTTTTCAATACCGAGTGGGGAAAAGATTTTCAGCATTATGAAAATAAACTCAGAAAGTTCAGGGTGATACAATGCGGGCTGTGAAATTGCTAATCAGGCAGAATGAGACATTATAAAAAGAAGGTGAGTGTAGTCAGGCATGAGGGAAATAGCAAACTCTGGGTAATCAATTTGTTTTCTTATGGTACTTTAGTGTAAATAAGCACACCCATGTGTACCACACAGAGTTACATGTTTATCCTCCTGGGTAGTTCATGTTGACTGCATTTGCATGGTTCCGAATATTAACATTTTACTCTCTTGGCTGCATAGGCAAAGTTCAACCACATTTGTGTGATTTTACAGCATCAAGTCTGGTAGCGGGTTTCACACAGCTTGCTGAGGTCAAAAGGCACCAGTGCAGGTTGCACTCCCCTGCTTTAGCTGCTGGGCTGGACTAGCTGGGCAATGAAAGATGCTCTTTCCCCACTGAGAGCAGAAGTCCCCAGCCCCACAGCTGAGGATGCCACTTTCCTTGCCTGATGCATCTCATCTCTCTGATGCATCCCTCTCCACGTCCTTTTTCTCCAAGTGTCAGAGAAGCCACAGCACTGAATGGCAGCAGCAGGTGATACAAATAACCTTCTCTGTGGTAGAAGAGAGACCTAATGAAAAGCGCTAAAATGTGAGGGCCTTTCTCTTTCTTTCCTTTTGCTTTCTCTAGGGTTTCACTAGGTTGCATTCTCAAAACCGGGGACTCAAGACACCAGAACTAAGGAAATTTTTTTGAGAAATTATTTAGGAAAAGTCAATGAGCTATACACACATTGAGAAGGGCTCAAAAAGAAGCTGCAATAAGAATGCAAAAGAAAAGAATTTTTCCTTATTAGTGAGTAATGATCTGAAGCCATCACTGCTATTAATATATCAAAAGGAACAATTCAATAACTATTGGAAACAAATCTAAATTATGAAGGATGTTTCAATGCTATGACCCCTCAACTAATAGGTAGATGCTTATCTATTCCTGGTTATATCCTTTCAGAAGATGTTGCCAGTGACACCATGAAATGTAGGAGCTTTTAGCTAAGTGCACTGAGGTTTGGTTTTGTTATATTTATTTTCAAGAGCAAAATACTCTTGAAAAATAAACACTGAGATGTGGAAAGGACCAAAATAAATGAGAAAGCTCTCTTGTTTGAATTGGTGGTGGTTAAAATTGTTTCTTGCAATGAGTTGGAGAAAATCAGAAATGGAGCCTCAGAAAAAGCTAAATATATTCATGCCATGCCAAAACACAGAAATTGACAAACATTGAAAATAATGAGAAATTACTTTATTTTTCCCTTGTAGAATACTGGCATATACCATACTGTACTGGTATTGTAAGCAGAATATTTGGAAAGAAATGGGTGTTAGAAACTACCAAATAGTCCTGACATCAAAACGGTATCAGGGATTCTGTGTAGTTCATTTGTCTGGGGAGGGTATGAGGTGAAACAGTTTCCAAGGCTCAAGTAAATATCATGCAGTTACACAGGAACAGATCAATAACAAATTACATTTCTATTGCTGCATTTATCTTCCAAACATATCGCAGTTCAAAACAGAGAACGCCTCAAGTAGATTGTTTTTACTGGCAAATCACACTGATAAGTTAAAAACCATTTTGTTTCAATGTGGTGTGTTGCAACAAGAAAAAGCAAGATGAAATGGTGCAATACTTAAGTGCTTATATAAAAGATATTTCACCTGTATATTATAGAAAAAAATAATTCTATTGTGCTACAGAGCACATGCATCTGATATTTACACGAGGCTCTGTAACAGAATCTGTTGAATTTTGGTTCAATTACACTATTACAAAATTCACCTAAAAATAAGCAAGGCTTCCTAGGCTCTCAGTACAGACAAGGAAGAGAAAAAAAATTGTTGAGAAAATTACTTGTTCCACTGGGTAATGGGCCTAGTATGAATTATCCCTGGGAGACACCTCTTCTCCACTGACTATAAAGGGACACTGAAGTGAACTGATTAGACACAGAAAACTTACTCTGAGACAAAGTTAGGCAATTCTATCTATCTATCTATCTATCTATCTATCTGCAATTCTTGAATAGGAAAATTCTAAAAACCCAAATATATGTAGATATGTTTTAATACTACTACATAATTAGATTACACTCAGTAATGATCAGTATTATTCGGATCACAATTCTCAATGGACACACCACAAAAATTATAATAAAAATTTCTAGGCACTAGCAATGCTGTAATGTCCATGGTACTTACGGCTCCAGCTATTCCAGTTCTATAACTGTCCCCTCTTCTCTGTCTTCCAAACATTGAAATCATATATTTGGATGGACTGTCAACTCCAGCAGCAAAGAGCTTAAATGTGGGTAGGATTGTCCACCTGTCATAGCTTTTGGTGTCCCTCTTTTTCTTCAGCAGGATTACAATGGTTGTTGCCAAAGGTGGAACCCAGTTGGCTCCAGGGCTGGACCCCTTACTCAGTTAATCCCTATGTTGATGATGACTAGAATTCATTAGTGTCACTGAGGGTATTCTGGCATCATAGCAAAGGAGAATCCTGCTCTTAAGGAACAAAAAGGTACATTTAACTCCATAATACCAAAAAGACAGTATCACATTGAATTTTGCTCACAAAAGATTCAACACAACAATTAGTAGCTGAGATGTTTCATTATCCCATGGAAATACTGGTCCTTGTGAATCAAACCTTGAAGTGTTCAGGCCAGCAAAAAGTCACAGAAAAGCCAGTGGGTCAAATGAAATTTTACCATAACATCAAAACAAAGCCAGTGCAACCAGAAGCTGAACTGTCCCTGTGAGTTACACTAAGAATTGATGCACTGACAGAGACAGGTATGGACAAAGTCATATACAGCAACACTTAATGAAGTGGGGACATGGAAACAGTGAAGAAATATTTGAACAGAGTAATCAGCAAGGAAAGATATATATTTGGCACAGTGGAAGGAAGAGGCGTAAGTAGAACAGCAGAAAGTTCAGGCTAAATGCCATCTTTGACTCTGAGACAGACTCTCATAGGCCTTCCTCATTTCTGAAGTCTCTCATTTATTATTTACAATGAGGTTTTGGGCTTTTGGCAGATATGAGCACACCGGGGTTTTTGTTAAATATGGATGTGACAGCTGATAGCTGGTCTGATGATGCACCTGTGCAGGAGTGGAAACGGTTGTGTTCTGCTGCTTTGTAGTGTTGGTGGGATCAGTGACTTGAGGTGCAACAGAAGACTGGAAGAGAGTAGAAGAAAGAACACCTCCACCCAAGCTTTGTGTCTGTGACAGATCAACAGTACTCAATTGCTAGAAGAATGCCTCTCAATTCATCCAATACAACATTTCAGGGCTGCTTGCTTCCACAAGCTGTGGCTGCAATTTCCCAGTCTTTATCTGGAAACACACAATGCTCAAGATTTTGCTGGAACGAGAACATATTAAAACAGTGGATCTTGCAGTGATCAGACTAATTTTCCATCCTACTGACAATTTTGCTCTCTGGAAAAAGCAGGCACCATCTTTCTGCAATTGTGTCCTGCCATCTCTCAGTCAGCACGCTGAAAAGGAGCAAAGACACATCTGCCAGATGAATGTGATTTGTTTGTACCAACTGAAGATGTTTGGTTCCATCACCTACAAAACTACACTAGGAATTAAGGAAATACTGGCAGTGACAGTGCCCACGATCAGCTCCCTGGCTTGGCCATGTGGCTGTCAGGAGGCTGCTGTGAAGAGCAAAGCGCCCGTCGGTCCCCACCTACCCGGGGGGGTGGATGAGGGGAGCATCCGTGGCCACCTTCAGCCCTGAAGAGATGAGGGAAGCGCCGCGGCCCTGCCTTGCCTTGGCCGCGGCGGAGCTCCCTGGCACAAGCCGGAGCCACCGCCGACGGGAGTTAATCATTAAGTCCTCAGCCGATCCGCTCCTGGCCGGCTCCCTTGAACCTCCCGGGCCTACAGCCATGCCCTGTCCATTTCTGGCCTGACCGAGCACGGCGGCGGGAGGGGAAGCGGGAGGCAGGGACCGAGACAACTCCCCGCTGCCTCCCGCCAGCCACTTCCAACACGTCCAGGGCGGAGTCGCCTCCGCGGGCGCGGCCGTGTCTGCCCGCAGAGGAGCGGGACAAACTCCCTGGACGGCGCCGTAGGGCACACCTGCCCCCTGTTGCCGCTCCCGCATCGCCTCCTCCCCTTCACGTCGGCGCTTGACTGACATCGTCTCCCGCCGAGGTGACACGGCCCCAGCCCATGTCTCAGCCGGCGCCCCCCGCGCCCTGAGGCCACCGCCGCCACCGCGCCAGCCCCGGCCCGTCCGGCCCCGTCCCCTCCCGCCGTCCATGGGGCAGAGCAGGGCCCGGTGAGGAGCATGGCCAAAGGACCGGAGCAGGAGGACGCCTTCCTGCGCCTCCCGGCCGCGCAGGCGGTGCCCGCCGCGGCGCAGGAGGAGAGCTACGCGGGGCTGCTGGGGCTGGGCTTGCTGCCCTGCGCCCAGGAGGCGCTGCCGGAGCCGGCGCTGCCCGCCGGCATCAAGGCAGGTACGAGGCGGGGGTGCCGGCGGCGAGCCCCGCTCAGCCCGCGGGCGGGCAAGGCGGCTGCGGGTGCAGGTGCGGACGGCCGGGGCGAGGTGCTCGGGGCCTGGGGGGGACGGCATCCCGGCCCGTCCCCTCGGCCAGCGGCGGGCAGGGCGGCAGGCGGGAGGGGGCGGCGTGTGGCCGGACCATAACGACGGCCTTGGGCTTCTCTTCCTGTCGCCTCCGGCGCGCAGAAACGCACCTCGGCGGAGAAGCCTTCTCCTCGGAGGAAGAGGATGCCGATCCTCGCGACGGCGCGCTGACAGCCGCCGACCAGAGCCCCTCTGGGAAGAAGAGCATCACGCAGATCATGAAGGACAAGAAGAAGCAGACGCAGCTCACCCTGCAATGGTAGGGCTCCGGCGGAGAGCCCCCGGTGCCCGGGGCCGCGGGTGGTCCCGCAGCTGCAGCACCAAAAGCACACTCAAAGGGACCTTTCCCTAACAGCTGAGCCGGCAAGGAGGGTGACATCTCACAGTTCTTTTAGAGTTGTTTGTCATTTGTGGGGTGTTCGGTTAGTTGGGTTTTGGGGGGTTTTTGTTTTGTGGTTTTTGTTTGTTTGTGTATTTGTTTCGATAAGCCTCATCTACAGATATCAGTCCATCCATCCATCCCTAAATTTCTGATTTTTGAAATTGTTACGGGTTTGTCAGTTGACAGACGTCTCTCTCAGATTCTCAAAGTACATGGCTATCAATGAAATGTATAAACAAAATGCAGTAACAAAACATTACTCAAGAATTACAGTTCTGAATGGCTGCCTTAATTATCCTTTAAGGCTGTGACAGTTAGATTTTGACTGTCTTACAATGTATTTCTTTTACATTTCTTTTTATATTCTACCATCCAGGGAACCCCTACTTTTGCTTCATTTATCTGGGGGAAAAAAGTTAACCAAAAAGAAGGTCAAATTTTGCAGATACTAATTGATAAATGTTTCTATTGATGTGCTTTTAAAGTTAGGGAGGAGTGCTGTTGAATGAAATGGGAACTTAATTACCAAATGCAGATTGTAAGTAAAGACTTTTTTCCCCCTTTTAACTGAAAAATTAGGCTAGTCCAAATTATTAAGTTTCTTAGTCTAGTTCACATCTGAGTTCTGAGCTTAAATAGCTAAGTCTGGTGAGTCAGTGCAAAATCATTCAGTATGCAGTGTTTACTACATGGTATTTTCTTACAGATTTGTGTAACTTGAAAAATAAATTTATTGCACATAATCCCAGGAGTAGTGAACAATGTAAAATGATAAAGAAAAAAACCACCAGGAGAGCAGTGAAATACCCCAGGGTTCCATGCAAATTAAGACAGCCAGCTTTTTACTTAGATTTTTTAAATTTTACTTTAATGACCATTACTTGGCACTTGCATTCTGTAAACTGATTGAGAAGTTACATAAAAATGCACCTCCTTCAGAAAAACATGTTCTTTGGTTTTTTCAGTGTGGTTGAGTCAAGAAGCAGTTTCAGGTCCAGAGTGGAAATTAAAAAGCAAAAGGAGGAAGAAAATAGACAGTAGCTCAGGTGTTGAGGATACACTGGGACAAAAAAAGCAAGTCCAGGTCCCTGCACTCAAGTCTTTTCAATGAACAGACTTAAACCCATGTCTTAATAGTCTAGTTAGTGCTCTGATTTTCAGAGCAAGGCTAACTCTTAGGTGATGTTAATTTAATTATTTATAAAAAGCAAAAAAGTTCAGACATTGAAAAAGACTCATTGAGAAAAGGGTCCTGGCTCCAGGTTTTTCATATTCTGCAAGTAACCTAAGCACCAAATGTGGAGTCAGTCTATAGTGCCTGTCTTGTTCAACATGAAACTTGTCTGTGTGTTCTGATGGAATTCTTCAGTAAAATTTAAAAAAAAGAAGGACAACGAAGTGATAGCAGTATCAAAAAATGGAAAATGCAATCAGGAGAAAGAGCATGTTGCTTCTTGCTCTGGCAGTTTCTTTCTCTACACAGGCTGGAAGAAAACTACATTGTCTGTGAAGGAGTTTGTTTACCAAGATGCATCCTTTATGCACATTATTTAGACTTCTGCAGAAAAGAGAAGCTGGAACCTGCCTGTGCTGCAACTTTTGGGAAGGTAACAAGTAAATTCCTTCGTGATTTGTTAGATTTATTGTTTCATAGAATTACAATTTAGTACACTTATGTCGAAATTCCTCTGAAAGTCATATGTTTTCTGTTGCCAATGTAGGTAGAATCAGGCTAACTACAACTACACCATCTCATATCAAGGGATTTCATAACATCACCTTTAGGAGACTGAAGCTGAAATTCCCTTTGATGTACTGTTATTTCTTAAAAAAAAGAAAAAAAGAAAAAGAAAAGAAAAAGTACCTCCTTTCTGAGTGTTTTTTTCTTTCCTTTTATTGATGACATTAATTGTTTCTTACCACAAAAACAAATCTGACAATTACTCTGAAGGCAGTGTAAAGTGAGATGTGACAGTAGAAGCAATATTTGAAGGGGAATAAAAATTAATGACACAAAGAGCACCTGAATGAAAAATTGTTGATACAAAAATTTTTACTCTTCCCCACAATTAATTCTGAAATAATTTAATGAAAGGGAGATATGAACTCTCCAAAACAAATCCTGAGTATTTAGAGAAATAAGAAACCAAAAATGTTTCAAGGATTATCTTTTTTTTTAAACTCTACTGATCTAGTAATGAATGGTTCATACATAGTAAATTGCATTAATTTAATTGAGTAATAATAATGTGTCCAAAATCCAGTTTATAAAATGTGCACTTCCTATTTTTTTCCTCTGGAATTGGATATACTGGGAAATTGTGTGTCCAATTTTCATTACACAGTTTCAGAATAAATAAGAAAGACAATAGCTTTCCACTTAAACATTGTTTTGGCAGTGATGTGTTAGCTGTATCTATTAGATCTACTTCTGTTACTGAATTAATTTTCCAGATCACAATTTTCAAATAGAAATAATTTCTAGNGTTAATACAGTTATTTTCTCTTTAGACCATTCGCCAGAAGTTCCCTCTCATTACCACAAGGCGGCTTGGAACAAGGGGCCATTCAAAGTAAGGCACAATTACCTGTGAATCCATTTATCGAACACATTTTAAGAATGATGTGTATTTTCATGTCTCCTTAATAAATACTAATTGGGATAAATATTGATTATTTAGGTGATACACTACAAGTGATAACTTTCAAGTACATTAAATTGATACTCAAACTTGAGAATTTGAGTTTGAAAACATTCCTGCAGGTATAATTTCTAAAACTAAACTGATTAAGCTTCTAAGTCTTATCATTATATTGATAGGTCTGTGCATTTGTTGCAAATATATGTCAAAATCCTAGATATAAAAAGCATTATATCCTTTTTACAGATGCTCATCTTTCTCAAAATAGTGATTTTATTTCCATTTTACAAGCCTAACAACTTTCATGGTGTTTTGTATATTAGGCTGTAGGAATAGATCACAGAAAATTCTGTAACACCTAACGTCAAAGTTTTATTGGTTCTGGTTGTGGCATGATACTTTTGGCCATGATTATGTTAGTGTAGATCTGTTGTGAACNAAGAAAACTACATTGTCTGTGAAGGAGTTTGTTTACCAAGATGCATCCTTTATGCACATTATTTAGACTTCTGCAGAAAAGAGAAGCTGGAACCTGCCTGTGCTGCAACTTTTGGGAAGGTAACAAGTAAATTCCTTCGTGATTTGTTAGATTTATTGTTTCATAGAATTACAATTTAGTACACTTATGTCGAAATTCCTCTGAAAGTCATATGTTTTCTGTTGCCAATGTAGGTAGAATCAGGCTAACTACAACTACACCATCTCATATCAAGGGATTTCATAACATCACCTTTAGGAGACTGAAGCTGAAATTCCCTTTGATGTACTGTTATTTCTTAAAAAAAAGAAAAAAAGAAAAAGAAAAGAAAAAGTACCTCCTTTCTGAGTGTTTTTTTCTTTCCTTTTATTGATGACATTAATTGTTTCTTACCACAAAAACAAATCTGACAATTACTCTGAAGGCAGTGTAAAGTGAGATGTGACAGTAGAAGCAATATTTGAAGGGGAATAAAAATTAATGACACAAAGAGCACCTGAATGAAAAATTGTTGATACAAAAATTTTTACTCTTCCCCACAATTAATTCTGAAATAATTTAATGAAAGGGAGATATGAACTCTCCAAAACAAATCCTGAGTATTTAGAGAAATAAGAAACCAAAAATGTTTCAAGGATTATCTTTTTTTTTAAACTCTACTGATCTAGTAATGAATGGTTCATACATAGTAAATTGCATTAATTTAATTGAGTAATAATAATGTGTCCAAAATCCAGTTTATAAAATGTGCACTTCCTATTTTTTTCCTCTGGAATTGGATATACTGGGAAATTGTGTGTCCAATTTTCATTACACAGTTTCAGAATAAATAAGAAAGACAATAGCTTTCCACTTAAACATTGTTTTGGCAGTGATGTGTTAGCTGTATCTATTAGATCTACTTCTGTTACTGAATTAATTTTCCAGATCACAATTTTCAAATAGAAATAATTTCTAGTTGTTTGTCTTTGAAAACAGAGCTTGAGGGCAGAATTTTCCCTGGTTTTGTTTAGATTTCTGAAGGAAAAGATACAGTTGTACTTTAGGAACTTGATTGAAACTGGATTCTGGTGAAAAAAAAATGAATTTTAATATGTAAAAGTGAAAACAGAAAGGGAGCGCAGATGAGAAGACTGGAGATACACAGCAAGATGGATGAGAATGGAAGAAACCCTGCAGTGTGAAACTTGCTTAATTGTTTATGTTGTGCCTTAAGTGTCACAAATATTTATTCATGCACAACCTTAAACCATATATTTTCACTACTATTTTTCTATGAACAGATTGCTAAGAAAGAATAACAGTTTTAAAAGTTAATACAGTTATTTTCTCTTTAGACCATTCGCCAGAAGTTCCCTCTCATTACCACAAGGCGGCTTGGAACAAGGGGCCATTCAAAGTAAGGCACAATTACCTGTGAATCCATTTATCGAACACATTTTAAGAATGATGTGTATTTTCATGTCTCCTTAATAAATACTAATTGGGATAAATATTGATTATTTAGGTGATACACTACAAGTGATAACTTTCAAGTACATTAAATTGATACTCAAACTTGAGAATTTGAGTTTGAAAACATTCCTGCAGGTATAATTTCTAAAACTAAACTGATTAAGCTTCTAAGTCTTATCATTATATTGATAGGTCTGTGCATTTGTTGCAAATATATGTCAAAATCCTAGATATAAAAAGCATTATATAATACATATATCCTTTTTACAGATGCTCATCTTTCTCAAAATAGTGATTTTATTTCCATTTTACAAGCCTAACAACTTTCATGGTGTTTTGTATATTAGGCTGTAGGAATAGATCACAGAAAATTCTGTAACACCTAACGTCAAAGTTTTATTGGTTCTGGTTGTGGCATGATACTTTTGGCCATGATTATGTTAGTGTAGATCTGTTGTGAACAGTGGTAACAAATATATTCCCTCACATCCATTTTGCTAATGAATAAGATAGAAAACCAAAATAAAATAAAAGTAGTAATAGAAAAAACTAGGATATTATGTTTGTTTTGGAAAACTTAATTTATAACTACTTAGCTTTGAAAGACAAAGTTACTCAGCTCTTTCAGTAGTTTATAAGCAGAACTCAAAACAATAGGAGACTGATAAGAAAAAAACCCTACAAGACTGATTTTCCTACGTGCCTTGCAATATACTAGAACTATCTGAAAGATACATTTATTTTTTTTTTTACTTTCATAATTATGTGGGAGTTGTTACATATTGTTATACTTGGTTTTCTTCCTGCCTTAGAAATAGAAGAAATAGACAGTTGATACCACCTTGGTTTTGCTGAAGAATGCATGTGATATTTCATTGGCGAATTTTATGTTTTGTTGCAGTAAAAAAGAATGTGGGGAAGAATTTAAATTCCAAATGTTTACCAAGATGTTCTATTTTTTGATTATGTCTCAAGTATTTATTTTATACAACCCTTAATAAAAATAAAATCCAAAGAAAATAAAGGCTGCATAGAACATTTTTTTTTTTTACAGAGAACGGTTCTTGCATAGTTTCTATCGCAGAGTCACAAATTTGTAGTGGTATTGAACTTTTTTAGGAGATAGTACACAGTCTGCATTGTGTGGAGAAAAACTGGTACTAAAGTTCATTTCTCTTTTTGTAGAAGACCTATAAATGCTGAATAGAGGGGGTTTGAGGAGAGCAACTCTTAGAAAGGTTATTTATTGGTAAGGAGAGATTTTATGTATTGTCTGCTGTGGTGAACTTAAACTATGGTTACAGGCATAATATGTAGACATAGTTTTACAGGTGGACATAGTCTTACTGTTGGTGTTGTGTTTAAGATTTTGAGAGATCTGGCATTCACAATCTGTGCAGGAATATTTGACAACCTACTAATGCATCAGCGTCTTGGTGAATTCTTACTCAGGTTCATAACCTGACATATTTGGAGAACCACTTTGAAGTTGTAACACATTAGATGATACAGGGCAAAAGGCTCAGACATCCTCATTATATATTTGTTCTGACGTATCTAATGGATTGATAAACAAAATCCAATCAGCGTCTAAACTTCCAAAACGTATCATGTGTCTGCATAATTTAAGCACACTAAGTGAACTTTTGTTAAGCAAATGAGTATGTTTTAAATGGATATCTAGCTAAAAAATTAACTGTGTTGGGACATCTGTCACTATAATCCCTTTTCTCTAATAAATTTAACAGTATGAGTATAGAAATAACTCATGCTTAGCATTTCTTCAGCAGATTTGATACGCCTACTGACCTTGTTGGTATTATGTGCCATATTTTCATATGGATTAACTGTTCTTGAACAATTTCCTCAAAGGGATGAGGCATTAGCAGGTTTTGTTTGAACATCTGGCACCTGTTTCTCCTTATTCTTTTTCATCAGAGTTTTCCTCAGAGACTTTTCCTTTGCATTTCTCATTTCCACTATGATACATTTACATTGATCTTGCTGTGCTAAAGAACCTCATAAAAAGGCACAAATGACAATATCTCCAGTTCAGAAACTGAATACAGCAGTATGTAGTCATAGAGAAGTGACAGTATAAATTCAAATCATAGAGGCAGAGAATGGTAGAATGGTTTGGATTGGAAGGGACCTTAAAAATCATCTAGTTCCAACCCTCCTGCCATAGGCAGGGTCAGCTTCCACTAGACCAGGGTGCTCAAAGGCCCATTCAACCTGGCCTTGAACACTTCCAGGAATGGGGCATCCATAGCTTCTCTGAGCAAGTTGTGCCAGTGCCTCACCACCCTCACAGAAAAGAATTTCTTCCTAGTATCTAATCTAAACCTATCCTCTCTCAGTTTCTCAGTCTCTGATTATCTATTTTTCTGTCTCTGATGTTGTGGACCATATCCTGCTCAGAACCACAGACTCACTGAGGAGCAAATTAATTTCTGATTTCACCAGGTAGCAGTTTGTCACATAAATACAATTTACAGAAGTATTTCCATTAAATTAATAAGCAAGTTAAAGGACTAAATTTCAGTTTCTGATTACTGGGACTGGTAAGAGAGTTCTTACTAGCAGTTAAATCATATTTTTAAAGCATAGTAGTGTAGTTACATCATATCATGTCTATAATTGCTATCATTATTACTGCATACGCTGGTTGGAGCAGTACTGGTACTAACTATTCCCCACAATGATGTTTTATGTGGCAGTATTGCCTAGGAACTCTGATCATTGCCTGGGACTCTACTGAATCAGATGCTACAAAAGCATGAAAGGAAAAAGACAATTATTCACCAATGGGATCATTGTTCTTATATCACAATGAAAAGTTAATGTCCCAGGAAAAAGGTACCTTACCAGACACTGCATGCATACACAGTGACTTATTGGCAGAGTCTGGTTGCTATCAGACGAAAGCAAAGAACATCAGTTCTCTTTTTCATCATTGTGAAAATGATAGAAATTGTTTTTCTCCCACTCTGAAACAAGACCATGCTCTTTCTAACATTCTCATGCGTATAAATTTGATTTGAGAAACAGCTCCTGCTCTAATGTGTGTAATATAGTTGCTGTTGTAAGGTGTGAGATACACAAATGTTAGTTCCTCCTCTGATCGCATTTGTCATCTCCTGCTCTGGGCAAAGCACAAACTTAAAACTGGGTATAATAATTCCTAGAATTCAAGTCAGAGTCTCCCTTTCTCTGTGTTTACATCCAACAACTCATTTAATGTCAATACTAAACGACTCATTTAAACATTAGACCAAGAAGGTACAACACATTGGACACAATTTTTTAAAAAAAGTTCATTCATCTCTCATGCCTATGCTAATCACTCTATATTGCTGAATGTAAAGGAAATTTTCTATATTCCTGCTCAGTGGAAGAAGACCCAGCACCATACATAGTGCTAGCTGGTCTCTTGGATGAGTATTTCATTAGCAATGGTTCTCTGAGGTCCTGAATCCACTTTTTTTGCATAGGTAGTGTTGAGTACACTGTGGTCACTGCTAGAATTCAGTTATAACCTTCACAGTACATGAATTACCTGAAGCAGCTATTTGGGAAAACATATAAACTGTTCAGTCCATACACACAGAAGACTGAGCTCAAGTTACAATTTAATTTCTTTGTAGACTTTGATCAATGATGAATCTTAGCTTTTACGCATCATGTCTGAAAACTATTATCTTATTTATTAGGAGTGATTTAGTGGGTTAATAAAACTGATATGGCAGCTGGCCCTGTGATAACAAGTTATTGCAAGTCCCTGAACAGCTTAAGCCTATCATTTCCTTATCAGCTATCATTTGTGTCAGTGTGTGCCAAAATCAGGACTACAAGTTGCATAGGAACATATGTTACAACAAACCACTGAAATTAAAACAGAAAAGCAGTGCAGCTTGTTTTATAAAATGTTTGTTTCAAAAACTAAGAGCAAGTTCCTTATGGTGACTGGTTACATTTTATTAATTATAGAATAGAAATGTAAATAGTAAAATACATATACACTGTGCATATACATAAAAATAAACATATAAAGAGACAGAAAGAAGGCATTTGAAGATGTAGGTTAAAGATATTATCAGTGTGTCTGGGATTAGTATACTACTCTCAACAGGGAGCCAAAAATAAGGTATTCAACTAATGACTTTGACTCGTAAGAGAATAATAATCTTCATACTCTATTACTCTATGAAGTATGCCAGATAGAGCTTGAACAGTAAGATTATATTATTTTAATTGTTTCTGTCATGACTGGAAAGCTGTATTTTTTAGTACTGAAAGTTCAGCTACACAAGTTGCTGAAGAAAGTCAGTATGATAACTGCTGCGCCTTTAATACACACAGAATATGTACGGAAAATATTTATGCTCTACATAACAAAATGTCTCAATGGTAAATTCTGATATTTTGGGGCAGTCCAACAGGAACAATTATATTGCCTACCGCTGGAAACCTGAGAATCTAAAGGGCACAACAGTTCCTTTTTTTAGCCCAAATACATTAATATCTGATTAGATGTTGAATAATCTACATATTGAATCCTAACTTTGTAAGGAAGTAATGCTTTTCCTTGCCTCTGGACCACTCCAACCTTAGCAGGAGGGAATGTCAAATTTGTGGTGAAAGTGTAAAGTTTTATTTTTAGAATTAAAAAAATGGCATGTGATTGAAAATGGAAGATTTAAGCTATTGGAAGGAGATGTAGGCAACTGCTTGCTTACATGGCCAATGAAAAATGTACAGATAACATTGTAAAAGAAGTGGTCACAGCTCTATTTTGTTTTTCATCCTGTTCAGTGGACAGCTTTGCAATGCAGAAACTAAGAAAATGCTGTTGATTTGAAGAATCCATACATGTATATTTTCAATACCTCTTGTGACGTCTAAAATTACTTAATTTTCATGAAAGAATTAAAAGTGTTCATGCCTTTAGCATTTGTATCAGAACTCTGTCAAATATTAGGAATTTCCATATCCAGGTCTTTAGCCTGAGTCTGTATGTTTAATACTCCTAAACTAAAAATGGTGGATCAACACCTGCAGGACTTTAGCTCACAGCATAGGTAACACAGTACTGTATATGAAGTGGAGGACAACAATATAGCACTGTGTCATTTAATGAAAGGTCCTGTTGGCATCCTAAACCACAATGAGGTGTTAGTTTGCCTTGATCAGCCTGACTTTAATGGAGAAAAAAAGAACTGTTATGGTTAGATGGTCCCATGTCTGAGCTTTTGACTGTTAGCAAGTATTTAAAAATGGTTAGTTCACCACATCCTCGTCCCTCAGAAAAATGCACTTACAAGGCAAGAAAACTAACAGTAAAGAAAGACGGGAGAAACTTTTGGCTTTCTTAGGGGTTGACAGGTGCCACAGCAATCTAGCAGTGTTATGCAGACTCATCAGTTTCAGGCAAACACTGAAAGTGGTGATGTTTTACAGTAGCCACTTTTTTCATGTTTTTGGCTGTAAAATCCTGAACCTACACAGCGGACTGTCTGTAACAGAGTATTTCAGCTGAGATTTTCAAAGCTACCTAGGCTAGGCAAGTTTATCATCCTAATGAACATTTTCTTAGTTATAATTTGTGTCTAATGCCTTCAATCAGCTTTGTAAATATAAAGCGCTTGAGGGTTTTTTTTTATCATCTGTGATCCTATAGAAGAAAAAATGAAATACTGTGTTTTCATTTGGTTGCTTGGTTGGTTGATTTTAATGAGCATTGCCAGGAACAACAGAGATGAAATGAACACTTTTGTTAATGTATTCTGTGAACTATTTGCTGGGGCTTTGTCTCTGAAGAATGCATTTCTTCAAGCTTTTGAGAAGTTTCAGTGAAATCAATGCAAAGCGTTGCAGTGCACCTCTGCGTTAATGTTGGTTTACATGCAATGTACTTGAACTACAAGTGTTACTTTGAAGCAGCTCAGTTAAACCAGCTGCCATAATATTTTCAAGTCAATTTTAGTGAAAAACAAACAAACCTGAGTATACTACCCATAACATTGTTAGACAAGTTGGGTTTAACACAATCAGTTTTTAAATCTGAGTGGAATTTTTAAGACAGGGGCTATCACCTATGATAGATGAACTCAAGCAAACTTTGCTATGACCAGTAAGGAAAATGCTGCCCTCAGCTTGCTCCCCTGCCCTTCTCACAAAGGTCACTTATTTTGTAGCAAAATCAGTGGAAAGCAGTAAGTGTCTACTATGCAGCCAGTTTTCTTAGCACTAACCCCCCTCTTTAGCATCTTTGGTGTCTTTGACTAGGTTGTTGGGCACAGCACTTGCAAAGCCTGAGCATGTTTCCTTCTTCAAGTTCTATTTGAGAGCAGTAATCTCCAGAAGAGAAGCAAGGCAGAAAAATGTGGATAAGAACTACTTAAATGGCTAAACAATTCAGAGTTAGTTAGCCTACAACCTCACAGAAGCATGAATGAATGTCATGTTAACATTTTTAATCGTAGGAGGCTGAACGCTAAATTATAAGCTATTTTCAACTGAGAACTACTCTGAAGGACGGTCTAAATAAAACAGTGCTAAGATAGGTAGAATAAATCTGGTAGATCAATCCCAGCACACTTTCAACAAATGAAGTAAAATAAACCAAAACTCATATTTGGGAAAAGAGATGTAATATGTTTCTAGATTTTCTGTTCCAGCTACATTCTTGTAAGAGAGAAAATATTTCAAATTTAAAGAATGTCCTGTCCTTGAATTTTGAATCAAATTATGACAATACTGTTTTCTGAGAGACCAGGTTTTGTTCCATGTCAGTGGAAGGAGTTGGTAGACAGTGTTTAGAAAAGTTTTCAGAAAGCATTTAAAATCAATTTGACAGCTTATTTTCCTTGGCATGTCACTCATAAACACTCCTTTTTTTCTTTTTTTTTTTTTTTTTCCCCTCAGGTACCACTATTATGGAATTGGCATTAAAGAAAGCAGTGCATATTACCATTCTGTGTATTCTGGAAAAGGCTTAACCAGGTACAATAACATCTGACACTTAATCAGTGAAGGTCTAACTTTAACCTTCCCTTAGAAGGTATTTGTGGGACTCTAATTTTTATTTCTACCAGAATTAATATTGCTGCTTATCTCAATGTTTAAGATGTTGACATAGATATTTTGCTAGTGTCTTCCAGTCTGACCCCACCACAGTCAGTGTAGAGCTGCATCAACTTATAACAGCAGAACATTTGTTCGAGTTTGTATCAGACAACAAAATCCCATTTCCAGAACACTTGTCTCATTTTGTTTGCTTGTGTGTCACCCTGTGAGTTCTTTCCCCAGGACAGCTTTCCATTATGAAATGTCTGGAGAATGGTGTGAAGCTGGCATCTGTGGGGCAAGAGGGAGGGGTCAGTGTAGATTAATATTTACTGGTCTTTTTACTGGCTAATATCAGTTTAAACCTAACCCAGGAAGCTCTAATTATATTTATTTAAGGGACAGCTAGTAGGATCAATATGTTACGATAGCTGCCTGTTGGTTTGCCAAAGATTAATAGTTCGTAAAACAAATGTCTCTGTTCACATATGGCTTGAATGATGGCTTTCATTGTCTATGGCAGTATACCAGTGTAAGTGGGACTCTGAGAAAGGAAAGGAATAAATGAGTTTATAATCACACATAGAAAATTCACCTGGTGGCAGATTTAGGTTATATCCAAAGAGACCTGTTCCAAACAATAGGACAAGTGTAAAAATTGAGGGTGATGTTGCCAACAATGCTTAAAAGGAGGAATCTCTCCACTGCAGAACTTAGCATGTTTTAATATATTACACCCTATTTCCTTGTTTGGTATTTATCCAGAGCTGTGGAGGTGTTGCTGGTAGACAGTGTATTGTTCTTTCATAATACAGAATCATCTTTAAATAATTGTTCATTTAATTGACTAAAAGACGGTTGTTTTCATTCAAGGGACTATAATAACTCTTACTCCTCAGTTTTATGTCAGGTAGTGCCTGTCCATGTAAATCTCTGTCCTTGAACAATTTAGCGGCAATGAATGCAAAGGAAGTGGAGGGTCTGCAGAATTCCTCATGGCTGGATTTCCAACAGCATGCACTCACATAAAGATGGCATAGATACTCCCTAAGATATCAGGAGTGCTCACTAGATTCACTAATTAAGAACCTTTTCATTGTGTTAGGATCTGTTCCATCCTGTATGAGATGTTGAATATTCAGGGTCCAGCAGTCAAATTGCTTCATTGATTTAGAACAGAAGTTCAAGTACTTCTTTTGCATGGTCTGGACCATCACTGTGATTGGATTTTTCAGAAGGCAATAACCTGGGGTCAAGAACAATCTTCCAGATAAAGAAAGAGGCAAGCAGTGTAGGGATTCAAAACTGAATCTCTCGAATTCTGGCTGCTGCATATAGTGATCCATAAAATCTGTCCTTTTATGTCTCTCCTAGTAGGAGAGCTATAAAAATGGTTCCTGAATCAAGCTTGGGTTAAAAATAAGCAGGAAAAATACATGAGCTGATAATGATACCATATCACAGCATGCCCATGCACAAATACAGGCACATGGAGGCCTTTACCACCAGGCTTGCATGTTAGCTGGCAGCTTGTGGAAAGATTAGACAGGGCAGTGGATCTCAGTTTAGTTGCCTAAATATAGGCCTCTACACTACAATTTCAAGCTTAATTGGCATTCATGTATTAATATTTAGGTAAGTGAGCTGAGTACAGTAGTCTTTAAATGCAGGGTTACAGATGCCTGAAGCCTTAAATTGTCAATTTGACCATCTCATTCCTTTAAATATCAAGCCTTGCACTGTGAAAGGAGCATGCTTAACACCGAAAATGGCTTGTGTCCACAGCACTGTGTGAAGGGTAGCTTTAGCTAGCAATTAAGGCTCTGGAGGAGCACCGCTAGCAGATGCTGCCTCACGTTTTTGCTGTACATTCTATGTACATTTTGCTGAGCATGCAGAAATCCAGAGTCCATAACAAATATATCTAGCCATGAAGTTAATTAGAACCATGTTGTAATCAGCTGAGTAATGCCTTCATTTATCTATCAACAAGCAAGGGAACTCTCTAGGTAACGTGCTGGATCATCATGTGATGGGAACTGTCAGGCACCTGTGCCTGGCCTGGATGGGAGAAATTCCACAACGGCTCAGCCTCTGGCTTTTTGTCCTGCCAGCAGAGCATCTCAACAGCAGGAAACTAATAATTATAAGACTCCATGTTGCCCACAGTGTCTTATCAGTTGGCAGCTAGCAGTACAGGAAATAACAACAGTCAAACAACATTTATCATTGTACTGATCCATTAGAATTGCTATTATTACACATTCTCTACTTTAATGGTTATAATTTAAAACATGTTTTTTCTGGTTTCTGCACTGAAGGGTTGTCTGATAGTCCAACGACTTCACTGAGAATCTCCCAATAGGACACTTCACTGTACTGCAACACATTTTTGGCTGTTAGCAAATCTTTGTTCTCAGAAATTTTTTTCATTTTATCAAAATAGTATTGTAGTGAAAAGAATAGGAAATCACTATGATTTCTTACTTTTCCCAAGAAATATAAATTCTATATATACTTATTTTGCTCTGAGTTACTCAGCTCTGTCAAAAACTGTACTTATTTCCTCATAGAGACTTTATGGGCTTGCACCTACGCTAACCTTTTGCTGTTTGTGAAGTTGCAAAGATCCAACAAAAAACTGAAACTAGGTTTATACTTTACTGTTTAGTCAATGGTCTGAATCTCCATGTTTTATAAGACATCAGTAGGTTTCCAGATATCCTCAAGTGTTTGCAAATCAGTGGAAGAAATTAAGAAAAACCCCATGATTTTCACTATAGTTACATTTGGAAAAATGTGATAAATTTTCTAATACATCTATTTATATATATATACACATATATAAATATATATACACACACCTGTATGTACCTCATCTCTACAAATGTTCTGCTTGGGGAAAAAATAATCAAATGTGTTATTTTCAAAGGTTCTCTGGAAGCAAGCTAAAGAATGAGGTAAGTATTGTAGTCTGTTTCCTTTGACTTCTGTTTAATCCAAATATTATGCTACCTGTTGTTTTCTTCACATCAATTTCTTTGAAAATTGCAATAGTATTTTTCATTAAATATTAGTCTACATAACCTTTTTTCTTGATGCTGAGTATTTGCTCCTCTAAATATTAAAAAGAAAATAAGACTGGAAAACACCTTCTACAGTTCCTGTTCCCCATAAACACAGCTATTCAAAATAGACCCTTTTAAGCAAAGGGTCAAACTCTTGCTTAATTTTTTGTATATGTTACTTTTGCAGGAGGGCTTTTTCAGAATTCCATTTATCTGACTGGAAGCCCAGAAGAAAGCTGGTTTTTTTTAATGATCTGAAATTTTTGCCTCCTGGTCAGAATTGCCTTTCTCCATTTTTCCTCTTCATGACATTTTGTTGTGACATGTTTTTTTGCTGCTTTTGTTTGCTGTATGGGACAAAAAGCAGCTTTTAGTAATTTCTGATCAGCCTTACAACCTTTCACAGTACTTATTCTGATTTGAGTATCTTTAGAGAAAAAAAAAATCATTAAGTCTTGTAAAAGGCATGTTTTTTAATTTCTGTTGACCCCTAGAATAGGATCTGGTTTTGTTGGGTTTTGCACCCCCTCCCATACCAAGTGGTCCACATTTTCACAACTGTATATGATAGTATAGTCACTGTCATTAGGGTCATATTTATACTAGGAAATAATGTATTATTGTACATTAAGGATTAAGGGTTTATCCCAGTATTTTTCTTTGACACTGAATTCAACCGGTATGCATATCCTGCATCCATATTATTAAACTCTTGAACCTGCAAAATAACAGGCACATCTCAGCCACGTTGCCACAGAGAAATGTCCCTAACATGCAGCGCCTGTTGAAGTATGACCAGAAAGTGTTTGGGATACTACTAGCTGGCATGCGACAAAAGAATGCCAGAGACCATTCTGAATAATACTGTTTCAGTATTGCCTGGGAATGTTTCCTGACACCATTTAATTTACTAGACTAAATATACCTTCTGTGATCAACTGATACACAGCAAGCCTTTCACCTTTTTCGTTTCTAGATAAGCAACTCCTAGCTAATAGCAGACATTCTTATTGGCCCCTGAGAGTGTAGCTTTGCTCTATTGATTTTCATTCCCTTTATTACCATTATCTCAAAGCTATCCAGATCTTTCTACATGACCTCTTGATCTTCCTCTGTTGATGATTTCATTAGCTCATGTCAACCTGTTTAATCTATGAAATGCTCAGCCCCAAGTCAGATCTTTGAGAATCTTCCCTTCGCTCCCTTTTCAACCCAGTAGTTTCCCTGTCAACACAACTTGTTAGCATTTCAGCTGGAATCAACTTCTTAAACATTTTTACATTCTTTTACTAATCCCCACTCTCACCAGCATAACTAATCATTTCCCAGGGTGACACCACGTCAAGTATTTTAGTGAGGTTCAGATTGATTAGATCTGCTGTATTCTCCCTGTTCAGATAATCAGCTATCTTATCAAAAAAAGATAGTGCTATGCAATGGGATATCCCCAACATATTCACGAGCACTACTGCAGCATTCATTTGTGCAGTTTTGGGATGGAATATATCTGGTTCCCTTGGTATGAATGAATGCATATTTACTTCCATCTCTGATGTGGCATTCCAGGTCTGCCTTGGAATACAAAATCCCATAATTCTGTCTTGTTTCTGCCCCATAGTTCCTTTGTCCTCCCAGAAAAAGTGTTCACAGATAAGTGGAAATAAGTGAGAAAGGGCACATTAGTATGAGTTTTTGATTGTCTAGCTCTGTGTTGTCTGAAATTATTCAGGCAGTTCTTAAAAGAAAAAAGCCTTTCATGGTCAAAACTGAATTACAATAATCTCAGCGCACTGAAAATTTGGCATCATACCTTCCATTAATGTGAACAGATGATAGTTATATCCTTACTCGTTTGCTTGAAAGTACATGCAATTAGGTATTCCAGAAAGATTTACAATGATTGCATAAAGGTCTAATTCCCAGTAGGAACATAAAGACATTGAAAAGATGTTGAAGCACTGATTGTCTAAATATACTGAGTAAATGGCATTTGAATGAACACTTATTGAGTGCCAGGGACACTGTTTACTTCTGGTATGTTTTATCGCATTTTCTAGTATTCTCTCTGTAGGGGGAGATATCAACAAATTCTTTTATCTAAACCAGTTAGTGCACCATTAGAGTCTGCATGGTTAATTAGGCAGATAATATTACTGTCATTATCTTAATGTTAAATGGCCATTAGAAACAGATGGCATTAAATTGAAAGAGCAAGTGGCAGCAGGTTAAAATATTAAGCCTAGAACTGAGGCACAGTCATATAAGTCCATTAGCAAGGTAAAAAACATTGCAGACTATCTTTTCTTAAACCTCCCACCACCATCACTGCTTCTTTTAAATGAATGAATCCCTTTTAATCAGAGCTTTTAATGTGTTTCATGGGTAATTTCATAATAAAATCATTAAGATTGCTCCTGTTATAAAAAAAAAAACCCAACACCCAAAGAACCTCCTTATACTGATAGGCAATTATAACACTGCAAAAGTATTGACATAAAGAAGTACTAATGTTTCTGAATTTCTACAGTTTCTTTGATTTAGAGCTTTCTATGTGTTTGAATAGTTGATAGCATAAACAAAATTTTGTTTACATTATGTATGCTTTTGTTCCTTGCTCTCTGTTTTGCAGACAAATCACCCTTTAAAAGTAAGACTGTATGTATGTTAAGTAAGTCAGTTACAGGTATAGTTTTCTGAATTCAGCATTTGAAAGAATTTCACCTGAAAGTGGCCTCCAATTATTGAGCTGACTTTTATAGATATCTAGTTCCCTTTGCACACTTTGACAATATATGTTGAACTATATGCCTACTATTTCCACTTCGGTGAAATCTGACTGTATGCAAAGGGGTAGGAAAAGTTCTCTTCAAGTTCCATTCAAATGCCTTGTGCATGATCATAAATTCCATCCATTAGTACAGAGGGAATCTGCACAGAAGTAATGGATTTACCACAGGAATATGCAGAAGGCCAGCTCGTAGCTCTGTACACTGACTTGACGTAAGGACTGGTTAGGCTAAAATGGAGCAACAGGGTTCAGCCAAATAGTCTTTAGATTTAAATACAATCCTATGAGAATAAGTAGAGTTCAGTCAGTAAGGACAGAATCAAAATACAGATTGTATTCCTTCTCTTGAGGAGGAGGAGGGTTTCACCTTAATTATAGCATTTGAGAGCTTAATAGGCCTAATGTAAGTATAATAATAATAATGTAAGTATAATACTAGGCCTAATGTAAGTTAGGCATTGTAAGTATTAACATAGTTACACTATATTACTACAGGATGTACTTAAGACCTTTTCTCAGTCTGTAAGTAGTACAAGATGTGTCTACAATATTTCAGATAACACAAGCTAAGGAGGCTTAATGTGTGAACTCTAAGAACTGAGGAATTTATCTTGTCTCCAGGTCAATGTTGATAGTGTCTTAACAAAGTAATGGGAAAAAACAAAATGGGAATATTCTACTGAGAATGTGAATTTTACTGAGATGTAAGACTGGGGCTTCGTGTCAAGTCTGCCACAATCATAGAAAGCTATATAATAAATACTTGGTACAAGAGTATCCATAGATTGTATATACCATCACATCCATAACATCATGAACTATTACCAAACTTTATGATAACTATTTTGATAAAATAACGGTTGCCATTGTAAAAGAGCAGAAATCACTTTTACTGTGCTATCAGAGCAGGAAGAAAGCAGGGGAGTACAGTAATATCTCCACTACCCTAAATCCTTGCAGTAGAAAAATACATATTAAATAAAACTTAGGGTGTCCTTGAATCACAGGATCATAGTCCACACTGTAGAGGAGAGTAGTATTCTACTTTAGCTTTTAAACATAGATTAAATCCAAAGCTTGTAGAATTCCATGAAGTCATGTGTCTCAAAGGTTACATCCCTCTGAGAACTGTTTGGTGGAGTTTAGATCTAGACATGTATTTAATAACCTTCCTGAGCTGGTATCCAGATCCAGATGAGCATCAGTACTTTTGAAGGATTATCTGAGTGCAAGTGTTCTGGGATATAGAGAGACTCTTGAGATAATATACAAGTTCAGCATGAACTGTTGGCTACAGTTATATCAATACTGGGTATTGTAATGTTCCTGTTTTTCCCCTTCCATTTCAGGGTGGTTTTACTCGTAAATATTCTCTGAGTTCCAAAACTGGAACACTCCTCCCAGAGTTTCCAAGTGCTCAACACCTTTTGCTTCAAGGGTGCATTTCTAAAGACAAGGTAAAATGTGAGCTGCTTCTCTTCTGACTTAGGGATCAAAAATTTGCCAGAGTGTTTCTTCATATCTTAGCCTTTGAGGTATTGACATGAAAGAGCCAGAAATGTCCATAATCAAATAGAGGTGACTGATTTATAGAGGGGGCAAACCTTTACTAACACCGATTAACTGGCTTTCCACTGGAAAGGTGGTTGAATTATTTACCTATTAACTGACCCAGTATTTTACAAACTGATGGTATGTAAGACCGGGAGAGCAAAACAAACAAATAACTGAGAGTTGTATTCTTTCCAAATGCCTTTGGATTTAAGGTAAATTTTGTTCTGATTAGAACAGAACAAATAATTCACAACAAATAATTAGATGAACTTTAGTCTCTTTCATTAATTTTTTTAAAAGATACTGAAAATCAGGATGTTTGGGTTGGTTTTTTTTAATTACGAAAATCATTCCTCAAATCAATACTTAGTATTGCTTATCCTAAATATAACTGTTCAGTTAGAAGTATTCCTCTCATGTTTTATGTTTTTGACTCTTTGCCTGTGTGTTATGTCTGTGTTGTTTCTGGTCACATTACAGGCTGCTACATACCTGAACTGTGCCAGAAACCTTTTAATAGGCATTGTGAACTCTCCAATTTAGCCTCCAGTGCAGGTCACGATGGTTACAGTTTTGAGATACGTTGCTTTAAAACTTTTTGGATTTTGAGCCCTTCCTCTCAAGTTTTTTTCTGTGAAAGTAGTGAAGCCTAGGATTCCTGTAGTGAGAAGCTAAACAAAAGGAGCCATCTTAGCTGGAAATCTTATAGTTCCCAAAGAAAGCCTAAGAACTGGTGTACTTAGCAGTGTGCACGCCCTGCTGCTGTAGTCTCCATCAATGAATTGACATCTCCCATATATAAAGATTCTCACAACATTTAAATCTGAAGAATATCTGAGGTTCCTTGTGGACAGAACGCAGCAGTGTGAACAAAACTGATTTTTACTGCTCCAAATATGAAGAAAAAGTAGCAACTCTTTTCATTTTTGAGTCATGCATTGCGCATGACTGTCTGGGAACAGTTATGAGGAGACTGTTGGAAGAGAGATGAATTTTTTGTGTGTCTATCACACTCTCTTTCCTTGCTGCTCTTTCCTTATTCTCTTATTTATTATGCTGCTCTTTTTTATTCTCTTATTTCCTGTTTTCTTTCCTTACCATCTTTTCCCTCCTTCAGCTTATCTGACCAAGGGTTATTGAAACTGAGATATTTAGGTACTCTGTTGAAGATAGCCCATACATGAAGTTTGACTCCTGTATTAGACTCCAAGAAATTTATTTCAATTGAAATCTCTGAAGAGTCCATAAATGTAGCAGTCACCACTAAAATAGATGGGTAATTTCTGCATTTAATGTTTCTGAAGAAAACTTAGTCAAACTTTAAACTGTCACCAACCCCTTTCAAAAACGATTCTCTAAAATGTTCTTGTATCTCACACTTTGCCATTGTTTTTCAAAGATATGTAGTTACAGAAGCAGTTCTGAAAGTCAGAAAGCTCTGTTTTCAGGGAAACTTGCATGAGTGTTTTGCTGGAGAAGTTCACAGGCTGTGACAAACCTGCTGTGATTTGGAACCATAAGAATGGTTTTGTTAGCATTTTTCTTTCCTTGAAATAGTTTGTGTGTTTATTGTCTTACAATTTGCTACAAATTAAAAAAAATACTACCTTTTTTCCTTTATTTTTTTTTTTTTTTTGCATAAGAGAGCACTCCACTCAAAGTAGCCTGATGAGATGAAAGGGAGTTCTGTCTTTTAAAGTTCAGTTCGTGTAAGGCAGTAATTAAACTTTGACCAAATGACTGGCAGCTATTTTCTCATTTGTCCAACTAGATGATGTTTCAGAACACTCATAGACGCCTATAGTAGCCTAATGATTAACTTGCACTGCTCTTTGGGATTAATCTTAGCTCCAGAAAGGTGAATTTACTTTACCATATGCCTGCCTAATCTAGCTATTGCCTCACTTTAATATCCACATTTTCACAGTGTATACAAGTTCAGACGCTATATTTCTGGCTTAAATAATGACTTAAATAATGCTTGACTAATAATGACCTAAAGATGTTGATAAAACTAGAGATGAGTGACCTCCTCATCACTTCCGGATATACAGGCTACCTACCTGTAAATATGCATTGCAATGCAGTTTATATTATATTTTTAAATACTAAATACAGAAAGCAGAAACCTAGATCACTATAGCAGTAAAGGAGAGAGCTAAGAAACTCTGTTTTACCTTTCTTCCTTCCTTCCAAAACAGGTAGATACTCTTATAATGATGTACAAAACACACTGTCAGTGTGTGCTTGACAATGCAATTAATGGGAACTTTGAAGAGGTAAGGTTGTTTGAACACACATTCTTGGTATATATGCACAGGGAGCCAAGAAAGCATTTATGTCTATGAATTTCATTCCTATTCCTTTAGATTCAGCATTTCCTATTACATTTTTGGCAAGGAATGCCTGACCATCTTCTTCCCCTGCTTGAAAATCCCGTCATCATTGACATCTTCTGTGTCTGTGACTCAATACTATATAAGGTAAGTTAAACATTTAGCTACATGGATAATCTCAACGACAGTACAGCTTTTGTACCTGTAAAAACATAGAATAACAGGACACCATTACTACTTTCTGCCTCTGATGTGTAAACCAGCAAGGAAATTAAGAAACAAAATGGGCAGTTGAACTCCAGTCTCAGCTCTGCTGCACACTTGGTGTGTGACCACAAGGCAGCACATTAACAGTGAAATCCTGACCTACTTGCTTGAATGTAGCTAAAAGAAGTGCTTGTGTGCTTCACTGACTAAGGTAATCCTGGATGAAAACTGAAGCCTTGTTTTCACTTAAAAGATTATTGTAATTTCTGCCAGCAAAGAGAGTCTGTGGCACATCGGTGAGGTGATTCCACATGCCAGTCTGCTACTCACAGGTTATGTCAGGCCATGGTTTCACGTTACGAAGTTGGAACATTACTGGGTTAAGATATTCCTGCCTCTCCTGCCTGCTGCACTCGATTTCTGTTCCTGTGCTGCCAGATTACCTGAAAAACTGCTATACTGTGAACTGGTTTGTGTTTAAAACAAATAATTTAAGAATACTTGCATGCAGAACTTTTGTACAATATGAGTTCTTTGATATTTTTCAGGGTTTGATCACATAAATAATCAAAGTAAGTGAAATTTAGGAATATTGCAAGGTCAGGATTAGGTGATAGAGTACTGGGAAAAAAAAGAAAGTAATGCTACAGAAGTTTCCTGAGTTTTTAATTTGGAAAGTCAGATCAGAGTGTTATTTAATCACTGCAAAGTACTTCAAGCTGCCCTGGTAGGACATGCAATAGAAATAGAAAAAGATTGTCATACAGATGTTTCTCTTAACACACTTCATGTCACATATTGATAAGAAGGAATAACTATTGGCATAACAGTAAACACCAACCTGTCAAAGCAAGAGACTTGGGGCTGTTTGCTGCTGATGCCTTATTGTAATCTGTCATTCTTTACTGTACAAAAACATGGGGGAAATATCCAGAAAAGATGAAAATACATATTCCTTAGAAGCATATCAATCTGTAAAGTAAGAAGAAATGTTTTAGTTACCATAAGGAAGTAAAGGTAATTAGCATCGAGAATCATAATTACTACCCAGGAGATGAGCCATTAAGCCTCATTTACTTGCAGAGATTGTATTTTACCTTGAGTTTATGAGTTTTTTCCTGCTCTAAATATGCTGTCTCAATAGATTCAATATTAACTTTTTTTTGTGATAAAGATTTAATGTGACAGAAGAAATATTTACAGGAGCATTAAATTATAAATTGAATAAGACAGAATTTCTCAAAAGTTCATAAATTTACTATTGTGCCCCTTTTTTCTCTCACTGTTTCTTACTTGTTAGATATTCTTGACAGCATAGCTGACAAAAGGAAGGAGGAATTACATTGGGTTGTTATTAAACCATTTACATTAATAGTGAAAAGAGATTTTGGGGATATAGGCTAAAAACTTTTCTCTCCACAATAACATTCCCCAGAAGTCATGCCCAATGGCACAGTTTTTTGCAAAAACAGTTCCACACCATGTTTAGCTACAGGAGACTATTGCTAAACTCTGAATGCCTTCAGTGCCATGCCCAGTTTAGCAGAAAGAAGAGTCAACAGCACTCAAAGACTTGGGAGATGCTTGAGTCTCTGCTTTGCAGAGACTTGGTGATGCTAGAAAAGACAAAGTGTTTATGCATCTCACTTCTATTGATTTCCCTGCTGGAAGACATGGGGGATAACATGTCTTGGGGCGCTTTTTTTGTCTTAATAGTATGCTAGCATATTAAGAACGGGAGCTATAAAAGTATATAAATACCACATATTCTCCTATGTGATAGTAACTGGAAAAATCTAGGTATATAAATATCTGGACAACAGGTTAAATGGCTTTATTCTGTAAAAATTTTCTGTACTTATCACTTTACAACCTAAGTAGACAAGACAGACATGAATGAATTAATAAGTGGCCAGTGGAAACTTGATATAATTTTCTGTTAACTTTTTTAAGGTTCTTACAGATGTACTCATCCCTGCAACAATGCAAGAAATGCCAGAAAGGTAGGCATTTGACAATAGTCATGCTACATTCTGTTTTTCAGGCATGTTCCAGATAAATAACAGGAATTCTATATCCTCACAGTATTTATGCTTACTTTTAGAACTGTGGAATATGTATGACAAAATGCTGTCAGCTCTGAGGATGCCTATAGTATAACCTCAAAATATTATGTAGTATTTTAATGTCCCAATTGGCTTACAATTTTTCTCAGAGGAGGTACAGGTCAATATATATTCATCTTCAGCTTAAAGATTGGTCATTTTCTGTTTCCTTTTGGTAATAATAGATATGTCCAGGAGTCTGTTAGGCATATATTGAAACCAAATTATTGAAACTTATGCAAGACAATTTTTATTGATGATTCTCTAAACCACAATTTTTTTCTTATAGTTTACTGGCAGATATAAGAAATTTTGCCAAAAACTGGGAACAGTGGGTTGTTTCCTCTTTGGAAAATCTACCAGAAAACCTGACAGATAAGAAATTGCCCATTGCAAGAAGATTTGTTTCCTCTCTGAAACGACAGACATCATTCCTACACTTAGCACAGGTAAACAGAATCAAACTCTACATTCAAAATTTTGCCAGTTATATTCAGTGTACCTTTCTGACTCTGAGATACAATGCATTATTTTTTCAAGGTTGACCTTCAGCCATGGAAGACTTACATCTTGTAGTTTTAGCAATGAAAAAAGGAAGTGACCATAAGTAGTTCTGACCAAAACTTCAAACTTTTGTAGTAGAAAAGAGACCATGGTTATAATGAATGGCCATTACTGGAACTTCTGGCAGTCAAATGAAATGGAATATATGTATATTTGGTTTAGTTCCAAATTGGAAAATATCAGATTATCTTTCTTGCCTAACAAAGATTTGCTGTCTTGTCCATGATGTTCTTTAGTGAGCTTATTTCCTTTTGAGTTTTGAGAGAAAAGAGAACCTGGGAATGACAGGTAGATGCGATCTCCAAGGCTGTGTTGTCAGGATACAGGTATCTGTAATTACGAGTCACTTCCATGCGATGGTTTTGTAGATTACACAAAAAGACTCAATGCCTTTCAAGGAACTTCAGTTCTAACAGCTTGGGCTTTGATGTCATCGTATTCATAAATAACTACAGATGCATCATATATTCATCTTGACTTGGTTTTCTCTTTCAAAAGTATTAAGACAAAAGTAGCATGGGGATGATATTGTGAGGATGATCTGATAGGAAGGCACATTAGAAGAGCTTTAGAAGGCTGATGAAAGGGACGCATTATCTCATCTGATCTGCAAAAAAACCCCAGCCATGATAATAAAATTAAACATAAGGTGAACCCTGTCCTGGTGTGGCTGGGATGGAGTTAATTCTCTTCATCATAGTTAATATGGGTCTATATTTTGGATTTGTACTGGACACTGTCAATAATTCAGTGATGTTTTAGCAATGGCTGAGCAGTATTTACAAAGAGTCACAGCCTTTTGGTCTTCTCACACTGCCCTGTCAGAGAGTAGGTTGGAAGCACACAAGTAGTTGGGAGGGGACATAGCTGGGTAGCTGACCCCAGCTGACCCCAGGGATTTTCAATATTGTATGGCATCATGATTAGCAATAAAACGAGGGGGAAGTTTTGCAGGGGATCTCTGCTCAGGGAGTTGGCTGGGCATCAGTTGGTTGGTGGTGAGCAATTGTTTTCATTTTTATCACTTGTCTGTCTTAGGCTGTATTTTTCTCTGGTTTTGTTTGTTTGTGTGTTTACTTTTTATTATTACTGTTATTATTTTAATGTTTTCTTTTTAAAAATTATTGAACTATTTTTACCTCAACCTCCAAGTTTTCTTACTTTTTCAATTCTCTCTTCCATCCCATGATGGGGTGGGGAATGACTGTGTGGTGCTGTGGTAGTGTGGTGCTTAATCTGCCAGCTGGGACTAAACCACAGCAGGGTCTCAGCATTTTACTTTGCTTTCTCTTGCAGATTGCTCGGCCAGCACTTTTTGATCAGCATGTGGTGAATTCCATGGTGTCGGATATTGAAAAAGTTGATTTGAATAGTATCGGTTCTCAGGCACTCCTTGCAGTCTCGGGGAGCACAGACTCTGATGGGGAAGTCTACAGTGAATGTAAGTCCATGGTGATACATTTGTATCATTGTAATTCACTCTTTCATTCCATGCCACACTTCCCTACTGGGACTAACTGAGGCACTGCACACACAGACACTGCATTCTGTAACCTAATACACTCTTAACTTCAGTAGCTTAATAAAAACTACTGATTGCCCTCATATGTCCTACAAGAGCGGAAGCTTGTACTGGGCAGTCATCCCAACTAGATAGCTTTAAATGGTTACTGCAAAATTCATTTACATGTCAGTTGCTAAGCGCAGACAAATCTCTTTTTGAAGTTTTGTCCTAATTAAAGGGGATATCAGCACAGATCAATTCCTGAAAGATGTCTCAAAAATTCCTTGTCATTGTGGCTTAATGTAATGGGTATTTTAATTTTTTTTTATGCGTAGGAGTTTTTTGCCACAAGTTGATCTTAAAAAAATTACATCATTTTCTCTTCAGTGTAGCAGCTATTTTCATAGACAGAATAGAGTGAAGTATAAATTTTGAGGGTGTTAATTCTCATATACATACATGGTATTGAAAAATAGATAGCCTCTTTATTAAAAAGATAACTTTTGTCATAGGAGTCATATTGATCAGAACTTAGAGAGCTGAAAGGAATAGCAGTGTGTTGTCCTCTAAATATTTTTTTGATCATGAGTGTTTGTTCTCTTTAATGGTTCATAATCCAAGTCCCATTTTCATTTGAGTTGCCCATTCTCTACTTTTTGTGTAGTTTTTTATTCTATTCTTTGTCTTCTTTCACACTGGTTAAAAAAGAAAAGAAGAAGAGAAATAACTGGTTTCAGGCACTTTTTTGAAAGTGGGAATTGAGGAAGTTAACTTTGCATAATATAGTCAGAGAGAGAAACGTGTAAGATATGAGGAAAACTTAAAACACTAGAAATCTGCCACATTACAGATAAAACTTTAGTACTAAACTTAGTATTAGGAAAGTTTTCAAGGTTGAATCTTAAAAGGAATGGAAAATAAAATAGTCTTTTTTGCTTTTAGTTTCTTTTAAAACTTCATTGCCTTACAACTTGTATCACTGTAATGCTTAAGTAATTAAAATATTTAGATGTGATGGATGTGTGCCTGCTTGCTTTGCTGGGGAATTACTTATTTTTTCACGGCTCTAACTCTTTGCTCTTCCTTTCCATGCTACAATATTGTCGTATGGCTGGTGAGTGGCTTTTTCTCGTGTTCAGAATAGCATGCGATGATATATTCTCCTTTTTACATGGTAGATGACTCTATTACAGTGTTCCAAGAATTGAAGGACCTTCTAAAGAAGAATGCCACTGTGGAATCATTTATTGAATGGTTGGATACTGTGGTTGAGCAAAGGGTTATCAAGGTACCTTTCAAATGTTCTGCCTGACTTGAGACCAAATCCTACTCCCCTTACTCTTTACACAGACCCTTATGCAGTCCAGTTGGTTTCCCACATGGGATTCTCACCTCTACTCCCATTTCCTTACTATAACAAGGCTGTATGAAAGATTTAGTGCTGTTAGTTCTAATTAATCATGTTGAGTCCCGTTGAACAGTCTTATGTGTGTGACAAATTAAGAAGCATTGTAACTAAAACACTGAAGTCAGCACTTTCATAAACTGCACGTGAAAGATATCCTTCCACCTTAGGTTGGCATGCCGAATTATAGGGGTATTCCTCAGTGAGTAAGGTGAGCAAATGTTGTTCCTTGGAGAAGCAATTCTTTCTTTCATGGCATTAGGATGGAACTGTATGTGGTAGAAGTTACTGCAGCAGGTGGATTCAGAAGTAGCTAACCTGCAGAAGGATTTCTACATACCAGGATGGAAGATACAGTTTTGTAGCTTTATAAGGTGTTTAACACAGTAATTGATGTTTTTGATGGAATTCCCCTGCCTGTCTCCAATTTTCAAGTTGCATTATTGTCACGATTATTTTATATGCATGTAGTTCTACAGGGAATAATATACTACAGCTCAGAAAAAATAATGGAGTTCCTAGTTATATCTCAAGTAGGAGATATCTATACAATCTGTGATTCTAATAACTGTAAACTAGCAGAGTAAGATGTTACATGTTGCTTGATAATAGTTGAACACTGTCTTCTCATCAGACTTGTTCTATCTGGAAATGCAATACCTTATCCATCACTTTAGGTAGCATCTCCATCTGAGTGGATGTAAAAGGATGAGACAGTGCAGGTAGCATTGACTGGCTGGCAGAAGGGTGACTGCCGCTTATAGGAAAACCATGGGCATGTCATTTTTACTTTCTTCACCTGTTTTACTAAATTTCAGTGGAGACAGTGATAATTTCTTTCTTTTTAAAGTACTCTGAGTTTCCTAACATTTGCTGAAATATGTGAGCAGCACAGTGAGGAAGTCCTCATCTACACACAAAAGTCCTAGGTAAAAAGCTCCCATTGAAGCTGAGCAGTCTCAACTTATTTTAGAACCAAATGATTATGGTCTAAAATTTATGCCACAGTTTCAGAAGATAATTTCTGATAAACAAGTCAGGCAGAAAAAGCACTTTCCCATGCAGCATCTACTATGTGCTACTGTATTATTAAAGTTAACAGGTAAGTTTCCTAACATTGCTTTCCTGTAGTTAAGGGAAGAAATACCAGCAAGTTCTGATATGAAGCTAGGTCAACTAAGCAGAAGCTAATAATTTACAGAATATGTAATCCTTCCATTTCTGTCTGCCTTCTGTTAATGCTAAAATGTGACTACTGTCAAACTCGCACAGCAACTTCTTTCTGCTTGCTGTTTCAGAAAGTAATAGGGCATATGTTACCATACAAACAAATCACTGCCAGAGCAAAGTGGCAATATGAAATGAGCAGTATTAAAAGCATCACTTTGATCATCATGATAGTAAACATACCATTCTGTAAGAGAAAATCTGGCCAGTATTATAAAGATTAAATTAACGTACAAAGAGTAATTTCTATCCTGTTTATGTGGAATAACATAATGCCAGAGGCTAGGGGTGTTTTTTTTCTTTCCTTGTACACCTCTGTATTTATAGAACAACTTGGCACCTTTAGTACTAGAGTATGAGGTAGTTGATGTACCTTCAGGGCATATTAGACCCCAAGTAGTAAATGGTTTGTTTCATCTAACACTGACAGAGCCTGTCTATGAGCTCTGCACTGAAAAGAGTGGATCCTGCTCTTTTTTACCCCCCTAGAACACACATTAAGAAGATACTTTGAATCAGGCGGCTTCATTCACTCTGTCACATCAGCCTGAGTAAAGGACTCCTTGAACTCTCAAGCATATTGGGTTCTTCCCTCTTGTGTGCAGAAAGCAAGTTAGTATATTTAACAGCATTTTACTATTCTCTTTCAGGCAAGCAAACAAAATGGAAGGTCTTTAAAGAAGAGAGCTCAAGACTTCCTTCTGAAATGGAGCTTTTTCGGTGCTCGAGTGATGCATAACCTAACCCTAAACAACGCATCAAGTTTTGGTACCTGACCGTTATAAAAACACTCATATTTTGTACATACATGCTAGCACTTATCAGTTTTCCACCATTTCCTGAGCATGGGAACCTGTCCTAATCTAATTCTTTGATCAAAGCCACAAATGCAGTGTAATGTGTTTTTCAAACCAACATTTCATGGTAAATGCTAGCAATATTCTGCTGGTGACCTGTGTCACATGTTTGTTTTTAAAAGATATTTTTCATTTAAATTGCTGTTTGATACTGCCTTGTCACTTAAGTGCTAAAAGCTTTGTTTGTATTGGTATGGCAATGGAAGTGTAACTGCATAGCTCAGTATAGGAGAAAGAAGATTTAAATTATTAGTTTTACCTGTGGATCAGTTTGGTAAAAAATTACTCTTGTGTAGACGTTTTTGTTCATTATATGTTTTAAAAGAAGCTAAAGAATTTTGGCAGTCACCACACATTTAAATCTGCAATCAGCAGATGATCAATTTAACAGTATTTCTGGCTTTTAAAAGTCAAGACTCACACATCCATCTTTAGGAATGTTTACATTTTTGTGAACATTTAGAAAGAACCTTTTATAAAATGGAAGATTGTAGAACCAGTGAAACTAACACTAGTACATAATTTCCTAAATAGGTACACTGATAGCTAAAATTCAGAGGGTATTTGAAATGGCTGTTAAGGATACATACATTTTTTATGTGATATGTCCTTGAAATAAGGTCAAAGACTTCACCAGTTATTGTCTGGTTATTCAGCGCAAGACAAACAGAAATAGAGCAGAGGCATTCTAGCAGACTTCAGCCTTATCTAGCTCCACTGTGTGCCCTCTTCAAGTATAAAGCATCTCTCACTTTCATCAGTATTTTTCTTTGATGTAATTAGTGGTCAAATAGCCTACAGGACAGTAAACAATTGAGCTAGGTCGGCCAGTGCAAAGAGAGATTAGAGCTAGAAGTTAGGCACTATTCCTTGTTGGTCTTGCCAGGTCACTTAAAGTCCACAATTATTTGTTTGTTTCACTGGCTTCTTGTAGAGTGGTGAGAGATGGTCACAAAGATAACTCAGCTACTCTCTCTCCTTCTCTTCCAAAAGGTTCTTTTCATTTGATCCGCATGTTACTAGATGAGTACATCCTGCTTGCCATGGAGACACAGTTCAACAATGACAAAGAACAAGAACTCCAGAATCTACTGGACAAATACATGAAGAATTTAGGTAACTAGAGCTTGGTTCTTTTGCATGTATTTCTGTACTTTTAGAAATTATTGTATTTGTTTAACTTTAAACAGAAGCAAGTTTACTGTGTTCTTCTGAAGGTGTAGCTGCATGTAACATTGTTGAATTCACCTAAACAGTTTGTGACCTTAGCTGTTCATTCACACCTTCCCACCATAGTTCACTTCCTAACATTTTGTGTGAATGTGAATACAATGGATCACTGAAATTAGCTTGGATGCAACAAATACTTGTAGGTACATCTGAAGAGCTATGAGCTGAAGTATGAAAAGAGGTATAAGTAGCAGAAAGGACAGAAATTCCTAATCCAGTTTTTTTCCAAATCTTAAGTACGTAATTACACTTTGAACTAGGAAGGTATGAAATGTTACCAAAATGCAAATATCCCTGCAATGTTGGAACAAAAGTTTGGAGCCCTGTTTAGCATCTGGTTGAAGTATTACTATGTGGAAGTAGTACATGGAAGAGAAATAAAATTGTTTAAAATAGTATCCTTAACATTTTTCATCTACCAGGTCTCTTCAAAGTAACACAGTTTCAAGTTATATGCTTCAGGTTCTTTGCTATAATTTGCTTTGATTTGGATCAAGTTCTGGTCCAAGTTAATCCTTAAAGACCCAGTGAAACTTCACTGGGTTCCACAGAATCATTTTTTATTGGTATTAGCACCAGCCATCAATCTGTAACTTTTTCTTTGTTTTTACTGTAAATCTGCACTTTAATGAAAGAAATTTGCATAGAATTTGCCTGACCGTAGATACTGCACTTCTTTTACTTCAGTCTCCAAGAGAAAAACTTGTCCTGTGTGACAGTTGCCTTATCCTTGGGTATGTCGTACTTGAAGCCATAAAGTAAAGTCATGGTTTCCACTGCAGAATAGCAAAACTGACTTTATCAATAGTCTGCAGAAAACTGAAGAATTACTGAGTATAACAAATGCTTTTCTCTAGATATCAACAAGAAAACAGAGTTCAAACATTCTAAAGTTCCCATTGTTAATTCTTTAGGATGAAGTGTTAAGCCTGATTCACTCTTAGTGCAATTTACTTGACTTGATTGTTGACATTTACTTCAAGGGAATAGTTCTGATTCATACTTTCACTATGACAGCTTCAGCAAGGAGCTGATACTGTGTGATATAGATCTGCGGTCAGGGATCTGCCTTGAGATCAAGACTAAAGCAGTACTTGTATTCACTGGATACATGCAAAATATGAAGGCGTCACAGGGGTTTAGAATAAGCAACCAAAGATATGAACAAATTGGGCATCTTGTATGCTGTCTATATGCTAGTGGTGAATTTATGTACGATGAGCATACATAACAACCAACAAGAGTTTCCATTTACTCCTCCAGATGCAAGCAAAGCCACCTTCACCGCATCACCAAGCTCTTGCTTCCTAGCAAATCGTAACAAAGCTGTTCCTCTGCCCAGTGACACTTCAGTCAAGAATGAGTGCCTAGCAGAGCAAACCTATGTGTCCTTGGCAGCCAGTCAGCCCAGCACTGTACCTTCTGGTCTGAACTCCTTCACCACAGGAGATGGGGAGAATATGCAGCTGACAGGTATGTATCAACTCTTCTAACTTCTCCTTCTTCACTTTGCATGTTAGTCTTTCAGTTCAGAATAGCACATTGCTGTAGGAAGGGCAAAGACCACATACATTTATAAAGACCTCTAATAAAAACATTTCATGAGCTCACCTTCTCTGCTGATTTACAGAAGTCGGCAACTGTAATTACCCTGCCAGTAATAGTTCCTCTTGGAAAAGTGCTAAACTATCTTTTACCTCTTGGCTTGGGTGAGATTCTTAGGAACAGAGAATGAACAGTAGCCCCTGGAGCACATTAGGATTGTAACTGCTGGAGTTTCCCACTGAATATGGCACCTCCAAGCTGGAGAAAGAAAGGAGGAAGCTTTATAGCCTGCAGCCATGGATTAAGAGGTCTGAGCTGTATAGGCGGGGACCAGTGCATATCTTTCGTAAAGGTTTCAAATAGTAATGTACACTTCACTGGAGGGTTAGTATCTTAACAGCAGTACTGCAGTATGGGTGCTAATCATGTCTAATGTTTATTTATTCCAGATCAAATGGAGCTGTCTCAAAGCACTGGTCACCTCATGACTCCACCCATTTCACCAGCCATGGTCAGCCGAGGAAGTGTTATCAACCAGGGGCCAATGGCTGTGAGACCTCCAAGTGTAGGTCCTGTGTTATCGACACATTCACAGTGCTCTTCATACTCAGAACCCCTCTATCAGACTTTGTCACAAACTAATCAGAATTACTATGGAAACAATTCCAATTACCAGGCTATGTTCAGAACACAGGCCCATTCCACTTCAGGAGTGTACGACCACCGAACAGAGCACAGCCGATTCAATGCCTTGAGTGAACAGCAGTTCTCCAGAGACTACTTCAGCAACAGCTGTGCTGTGTCTCCATACAATGCCAGATCCCCTTCCAGCTATGGTCCCTCAAACATGTCTCAGGACACACACAATATGCAGTTTCTGAATACTGGAAATTTCAATTTCTTGAACAACTCAGTATCTGCATGTCCAGGAGCAGCATATCCTGCTAATGCTTCCAATGGTATTAATACATATTTTCTTTCTCCCTTCTGTTTCTCTTTCCTTGCTGGAGTAAAACACTTTTTCTCTGCTTTTTTCTGTGGAAGATGTATTTCAGGTCTTATTTATACATGCCTGTTTTCCACTTCTCTGATGACACAGAGGTGTAAAGCAGCATAATAAGCTACTTGAGGATTTATTTTCCTCGGGTGAATCCTCAGTTGACCTCAAATGCATCTGCTACCCTCTGCTAATTTTCCTTTGGTACCATCACTATGTCTTGCACACAGGAAGTAAAAGCAGGATGACCTTGTGGTTTAACAACCTCTTGAAAAGCCCCTGAAATATCTGTTATGAAATAGAGCAGACACAAGATAGCTTACCTCTGGGATCAGCATAATGGATCATTCCAGTCACAAGGCCAGAATGGTGAAATGAAGTATAAAAATGTGCATTAACAACAGTTTGAGACTTCGACCCTTATATTTCTCATGCTTCAAATGCAAAATTACTGGTTCAGAGAGTCAGCAAAACACATCCCTCTTCTGGGGGAAAGACACAGTGGAAATGTTACTTTTATATGGATTAGTATATGCAGTAAGCAACCTGCAGATTTTCTTTCTGTATATACTTTCCTTGGTTGTGAGCTTCAGAAAGGAGCACTGAACTGTGGATAGTACTCCACATGGTGTGTCTTATGGCCACCAGTTGCAGGCTGTGTTTGACTCTGAACTTGGAAGGGAAGGACAATTTTCTGCAATCTAGGTATGACTGAACCCTTATCATCTTTTTGTTTCCTTGTTACCACCTCTCTTTCAGGTCAGTCATTGCATATGTTTCTAATGTTACTAGGTTGTACGTGTACATAAATAATATTATTCTCAAGGGACTCAGCTTGTAACAAGTACTGGTTGTCCAAGGTTTTCACAGGCTCCTACCCTACCCAGTAGTTTAACTCATCTTTTTTCAATCTTCTGTTGATAGGATATTATGGAAACAGCATAAATTATTCAGAATCTCACAGACTTGGAGCAATGATGGATCAACATGTTTCTGTAATCAGCAGTGTAAGCAGCATTCGGTCACTACCAGCATACAGTGATATACATGATCCTCTGAATATCTTGGATGACAGTGGAAGAAAGCAAACAAGCTCATACTACCCAGAGCCCTCACCTTCAGTTGTCTGCCGGACTCCTATGCGTAAGTATAGCCAACAACTGAGGAACAGCTATGAACTTTTTAGCATCCTAACAAGTGTGGAGTAATGAACTGTAGCTCACATATATAATATATGTAATGCAATATAGAGAAGAAATAGCTCAGTACTTAGGATGTATCATGTGTTTTCCTGAAAATTGCAGGACAATGGGTTTAGTAACTCTTAGCTCCCATAAGGAGGTCTATGATCCATTGTCCATGAGGAGTGTGATGACTGGCCAGAAATGTAGAAAAATCTGTTTTAGGAAACACTGTCTAAATATTAAGTGAACTAATAACAGCCTGGGCTTTTCTAATGTCTCTTGAGGATTCTCACTGTCAAACAGACCAAATGAGCCCTGGGTCAGAGGTGTCTAGGTGTATACTTCCTATGGTATAGTCCCCATCCTATGCTTCAAGAACTGTGTGTATTAGGCAAACCTCACACTGACAGTGAATTTTAGGCAGAAATACCTGACCACAAAGGATTTATTTTGGCATATGCCTTAAACAAATGGTAGCTGAGTTTGGTCTCACATTCCAAAAAGGGTTACATGATAAACTAAGGCTTTGTGTGTTTCTCCATAAGATTAACTCTTCCTACTATTTACCTGTTAACCTTGCACAAAAGATCAGACATTTCTGTCGTTAAGATGATGTGCCTGATAAGAGTTTCAATCAGATGAAATCAGATCGTGATTTCAGTTGAATTCAATAGATTGAAAACTTTCAATGATGGTAACCTTTTGTCCCCACAGCTTCAAACTTGCAAACTACTTCTTCACAATGTATGTATGGAACACCTGGTCAGTTCCCTTCTCAGGAAAATCTGGAGGTCCATGGCCCACCAAGCAGAGATATGGTGTCTTCTTTACCACCAATCAACACTGTCTTCATGGGAGCAGCTGCTGGAGGAACCTAAGTGGAAGAGACATGTTAGTGCCTTAAGCTTAATTTCCAACTCCAGCCATGAAGGCTATGATGACAATCCTCTTCAAGTTGGTAGAGTATAAAAGTATTATATATAGTTGTTAAAGGAGACATTTTAGAGATATTAGCAACCCTCTACACATGAAAAATAGCTGTATTTAGATTGGGTTCTGCTTGTGAATCTCTCAGGATTGTTCTCAACATTATAGCTTTTCAGTCAGAAATTGAGGGTAAACAGAAAGAGCCACTGATTCTTGCATGCAAGACTAAGTTGTAAAGAAATTATTGTGTCTATTCCTAATTTATTAAAAGTGCTATTTTAGTCTTTCACTTATATATTTTCTTTTTTTTTGTATAAAAAATGTTTATTTAATGCCTGTGTTGCTCATTATTTATTAGGACCACAGAGTAACTGTTTACTTTCTCATATTTGACAGATTGTCAAATGTATGTATCCTACCTCCTATGGAAATGTTTACAAGGTCAATTTTTACTGTTTTAAATGAAACTAAGCCAAATTCTTAAGTTTTTTACTGTTGTCTCTGGAAAGTCAGTTTCAAATGTTTAGTGCCTACTTGTGTAAGTGAAAGTCCTCAGGAAATAAATAAAACTTATTATGGCTATTTTATTTCTCTTCCTCTTAAAATAAAACCAACAAAACATGCAAATATCACTAATTTCAGTAGCCTGCTACTGTAGCTGGATAACTGAAGGAAATGAAACTATGCCACTAAATGTCACAGGATTTCAGAATTACTTGTGATATGAGCCTAAAATTTCTGCTGATGGAAACTCACAAAAATACATTCATCAGCTTTCATGGGTTTAGTGCAACTGTGTAAAACAAGACCAATAATAAGATTATTTAAAAATATTGCAACTCTCCAGACAGCTATTTTAATAAAAAATATTTTACAAGTGCCATGATAATCTGTGCACAAGCACGTGTTTATGCATGTTTACGGAGAAGCCAGGTTAAGAATATTCACTAATGGTATTACAGAGGATAGAGAAGAGAATGCACTTACAAAGCAAACCTCTTGCTGCATATTAATAAAATAACAGGTCTTATTTTATAATCAGGTTGTCCCAAATCCAGATACAAGTTTGAGTTTAAATCTAGTCTTCTGAGGTTATTTGATATCTGTATTTTCATTCAGTCTATTGAATATATACTGAGTACTGTGGAATCAGAAAGTAGGGCATTTTTTGGTAGGAGAGAGTGGATGATACAATGATAAAGCTTTTCTTGCTAATTCTGTACAACTTCCTTTAGTGTTTTCTATCACAAGAGGTCTGACTGCAGCAGAAAAGTAATAAAAAGCGTTGACTGGACTAGCACCTGAATAATTTCTGATGTGAAAAACTTTATGTAGAAATGAGACAACATTATTTAGTAATGAGATGTGGAAGACTTCAGCTCAATTGCTTCCTAATTCAGGATGAAGATTTATGCTGTGACCAAAAATGCCATAATGGTGTGAGAAAGCTTTGGCTTCTATAAAAATTCACAGCGACAGGTAGTGATATGTCAGTCAACACAGACTGTTCAAAAATACAGTTATTGGACAAGGCTTTGTAGTAAGTGAAGTACTGCAAGAGAGTTCTTTCTTCATTACTGTTCAGAGCAGGGTATATTTTCTCCTATAATAGTCAGGTTTTCTATCTATACAGGTCACCTCTATAGTCAATGATGGGTGAGGTGATCCCTCCCATTCCAAGTGAGGTAAGATGGGGAAGGAGAGTGTTAAGGAAAGGGATATGCCACCAGAGCAAGGGATATGTCACTATCCTGAAATGCTTGTCTGCTTTTACTGACAAATGGCATGACACAATTACTTTAAGCTCAAAACTTCTCATGTATGTGACAGCAATATGTAGAATTTAGAGGAAGCAGGCAATCACTAGCAGAGAGAGTTTTAGTCTGTTAGGACCCACATAAAAAGAACTTTTCATGATACATAATTTCTCATGTGATACGGGATTTATATGCATAATTACCATAATTTTATTTTTTCATGTGAAGCACTTTGCACTAGGGTTTGTTGGAGGTTATTTTGTGGGTTATTTTCCCATAAATTACTGTATCTGCACATTATCTGAATTAAGAACTAATCATATGTTATTATCAATAGCAAAGAGCAATAAAAAATATTCTAATATTCAAATAGGCTGTTGAGAGAATTCTCTCATAGTGCTGCAGAACAAAACAAATCCATCATAATTGTAACTTTATGACCCATTAGTTCCATCAAATATATGGTTTGATGAATTCAGTAAGTTTTGTCTGTGGGAAATGAAATAAGTCATTGTTTTTGTGACTACTCCATGGGAAGATTTTTACCTTTTGTAGTGTAACAGCATGACAGTAAAGAATATGAAGAATCAATGGAGTCTCCACTTGGTGGTCTTGTACTACTCAGTTCAGTTGCAATTTTTGTGGATGAATTAATACGTTGGCTTTAACATATAATATGTATGTGCCTGAGAATCCATGATAAATCATACAAATATTGCCTACTGAAACAAACAAACAAACAAATCAAACTTCTTTTTTTCAGGGGAAAAAAAGATGAAAAATTAAATACTTTCGCTCTATTTGCCAATATCAGTGAATCTGAACTCGTGCTAGGAAAGGCAAAAGAGATGCTTGAATGGGTCTAATCAACTTCTGCTTCTAAAGTAAAACTGATTCTAATACAAATTACATCAACCAAGGTGAAGCAATATTGAAGAAGAAGCAATTGTCTTGTGTGCATTGAGCCCATGCCTACCAGTGCAGAATTTGTGCTGGAAGAGAAGCGCAGTTCTTTGATCCTGAAGGTAATCAGGACCATTGGAATATTGCTCCAAACTCAAAAATTAGTGAGAAAGTTGGCCTTTACCTTCAAATTTGTAGTGAAAACATAGTGATATAACATCGAAAAAGTAAACCTGTGTCTTATTGTTTCATCCCACATGTCAAATGCCTCTGACTGGTCAGATCAGCATCATGCTACCTGTCTCCATCTTGTATATAAGTGATCAGTGGTCATAGAGAGGAAGGGAGTCTGCAGCACAGAGCCATTTAGTAGAATCTCATATTTAATGCAAACTATTAGAAGGTCACACATACACTGGAATAGGAAAAGATGTTTTACATGATGCAGCACAGTATTCTTTCCTCAGTATGGGCTCAGGACTGAATGGACTTTAGGCTTATGGACCAAGAAACACTGACAATAAAAAACCCCACTCTTAGAGCACTTGAAGAGAACCTGTAGAGATGTTACCACTCGTGGAAAAGCAGATGATGTGACAGTAAAGAAACAATGCAGGTCATTAATGCCGTACCTCTGGGCAGAGATGTACTGCTACAGGATGGGAGTCACACAGCAACTAACACTATCATGCTAAAAATAAAAGTGACAAACAAACAAATCAAACTTCTGTTGAGACTACCTACTAGCAATTAGATCTACATAATTCACGAGGCATTACCTGCTTTTGAAAACTGGAGATAGATTAGAATTAGCTTGAGGGTTGAAATACTCCAGGTTGTAAGTACCAGCCTTTTGCATTAATAGTTTTGAGCTATGGTTAAATAGGAATCACTAACCTAGCTTTAGAGTTTGCATTAAATTTGATATTAGCCTAGGGATGTAGTCTGGGCAAGGGTGGGCTGGTTAGTATCTGCCTTATGACTGCTGCAAATGAGGGCTGGTAAAGCTATACTAAATTGCCTGTCTGAAAGAGGTCACAGGACTAGTTTTTTTTTATGATGAACTCTGTTTTTAGGATTTGGGAATAGCTATGATAGGGTTTATGGGCTTGGATTCAGGCTGCTATGCTGAATGAGCCTGCATAATGTCAAAGTGTGGCTTATGGCACTTACCAGAAGGTTCTGCATGGTGTGTTTAACTTATTGTGGTTAATTCATGAAAGTTTGGTGCTTTCTTCTGAGTAATGTACTGAGGATGGAGCTTAAATCTAAGTTAGCTTTGGCATTAGGGTTAACTTCAGGGGTTGGGTCAACATGAAGCTAGAACCATCAGACAGTATTAGACTTAGAAGTGGCCATCAAGCTCAACTTGATGCTGCTGCTTAGAGGGACTCCCAAATGGTATTTAGTTCTAGATAAAACAGAATGTAAGGACAACAATATAGATTACTATTGTAGTCAGATTTATATTTGAGATTTACTTGGGCAGGAGAAGGTAAAAGTGAGTTGTTTCCGCATTTAGCAGGGATTGTTGAGTTTATATAAAACTTCCATGTCAGACAGATAATGTAGTAATGATTCCTTCAAGGTCTAGTCCTAAGAGTAGACTTAAAATTGATTGGAAATTTACATTTGGAAATTAAAGAAGATGAGTCACTCAGGTTAAAGCCAGGTCCAGAAGAAATGAGTGTGACTAATTAGAAGTTTGGAGACCACATTATCAACATTCTTCTGAGTCTGCCATTTCTGGAACCTGAAGTTATGTTTGGGGTTCAGGCCAACAAGAAGCAACAAATCTGAACTAGTTATGGATTTAAGACCCTAAAATATCTATGCTTATTATTGAAATTAATAAGTCACTGATACAGTCATTATCTTCAGCTAAGAGTTGAAAAAAAAGGCTAGGACCAGGTCAGTAATTGTATCAGCCAGGATCAATGCATGTCTAATTAGTCATTAGGTAAAACTTCTCTGATGGAAAAGAGATGCATCTTTCACAACCTAAGATGAGAATGATAACTTTAATGGAAGGCCTGTAGGATCTGTAGCCTCTAGAGAGGCTAATGATTAGACCTCAAGTAATCAACATTATTGGGATGGTGAAAGAACAAAAAAACTGAAGTTCCTACTACAAACTATGCTGCTCCTGTGGTTACCAGACATTTGCAGCAACTACCAGGCTCAGCAGAATCCCTTCTCATCAGAACTTGAGCCTGCCGATGAAGACATAAGCAGACAAAACAGGAGAAAAGCAGGGCTGGGATCTGAACTAGAGGAGGCAAAATATTGTGCTCATTGCATATGTGACATCAAATACCATTTCTCTACATTTGGATTCTTTGTTATTTGCACAGTTTTTTCCCATTTAACAATGGCTGGATATTACAACGCTACACAGAGCAATGGTTACACAACTGGGAACACATAAAAGATTATATTAGCAGCTGAACTAGGAAAATCTACTTCCCTTCCTTTTGGCTTAGTTGATTATTATCCTTGATCAAATAAAGGGCCACATGTTCATACTGCCCTTGTGCCCTGGTTGCTACAGTAAAAAGAGACATACAATGAAGTTGTACATTTAGAATACTACATGCCTTTTTGACTCTTGTCATATTTAATTTTCCCACATAATTCAGTTTTGCTCAGACTTTATTGATTAATCACCTGTTTTGTATCAAGATACACAGATATCACTCTAATAAAAATTACATACTCTAGAGAATCTCCATTACAGTAAAAATACAAATGGTGTGTAATACAGAGGTGGACAATGAATAGCCCTTCCTTTCTCTCTATTATGGTTTTTACCAAGCTTCAGCTTCAAAGAATGATCAGCCTTCAAAAACTAGGCCGGAGGTACTGAATCCTCTAACAGCATCTTTCCCTTGACTCTAAACATTTTTTCGCATGTAGGTGTGTCATCCACTGACTGACATACTGGGTCTGTGCTCCTGCACACCCAATCCACAGCAGCTGTGAGTTTATGACAGTCCCCAGCTTTCAGTTCTTGGGAGGTGCTTTCATTTTAGAGCTCATATGGCCAAACTCCAGATACTAGTTACCCAGCTTCTGGCTCCTGAGAAAGATCTGATGAAATACCTTTAGTGCCCTAGATGTAACACTTCTCTTTCAGTTCCATACCTGAAACTACCAAAATACTCATTGTATAATTGATGGTATGAGTAATGCTTTAAGAATTTTAGAAGATCCTGCTCTAAAGTTTACATGTAGTAGCATGGTGCTATCAGAAGAAACTAAAAACATAAAACCAGCTTGGTTTGCTCCTCTGCTTTGCAGAGTGGTCTTCATCTCCTGACTATACAGTCAATCCCGTAGAGTATACTCTGGCTTCAGCCTCTAGCAAGCAGTTCCCTATGCAGAAAAAGTGAAAAAAATCAGTACTTTGTCCACTCCAGGGTCCACATCTACTCTACATCATCACTATGATCCACAACCCTTCACAGTCTTTCAAAAGAAGCTTCCCAGTGCTCCTGCTCTCTCCAAAGAGCTGGGAATGAGGTTCATGCTACTTCTGCCAGCAGTCAAAGCATGATCTGTGCCTGATAACTGATACACCCTTGAGTCCTGGACAACTCAGACACAAGCAAAACTGAACTATTTATGCTGGGAATTTTGTCCCTTTCTCGTCCACCTCCAGGCAAAGTAGAGTTTGGCAGGTGGCCAACCCTAAGGGGTGCTTTGGCTCAGCGATCCCTTTCCTTAGCCCTTGCTGCTCTTACAGATTCTTAGAGTTGTGGCTCACAAGCTTTCCATGAGCCTCTCTATGTATCCTGTGAGGATCCTAGATACCTCGGTTGAGGTTGAGAAGTCTAGTTGGCAAGTGATAGTTATGTAGTTAGTACATGTCAAGTTTTAAGTCCCTTACTGTCTGTTGACCCTGGAAGGTCTCAGTGCAGTCTGCAAGGTCAGGGTGAGATGTTTATCCACCTGCTTGGACTACTCTGTGAGCCCCAGCCCCAGGCTGGCTGCAGCCCTGAAACAATGCAATTCATAAGAGTTAATGCCAGCCTTCAAGAAATACTAGTCACATAGCAGACCAGATTGAACTGGACATCATGCAGCCTCTAAGATGAAACTGGATATGTCCAGATAGTATGAAGGGGGAAATACCTGTTTAATCAACATCTGGCTGTGCATTATATGTCCTTGTGGCTAAGATGAAAGGTGAACAGGGAGATAAGCTAACAAGTGCACAAGCACTTTTGGAAGTGGCATTTGGAGTTTAGCTTTATTAACACTGATGGATGCAGAGAGCTTTTGATGCATATGAGGATCTAATCCTGCAAGTAACAGAAAATACCTTCTAAAAATTTACAGAAATCTTGCTTTTCTAGTAATACTTACCTATCAATCTTTGAAGAAACTGATCTTCAACCTTGCAATTCTGATCAGATCAACACATGAAAACATCTAAAACTCCCCATAACTGACCACTTGAAAATGCTACCCTCTGCTCTTTCACCTTATTGACAATTCTAAAGGTAAGGCAAGGTTTCCACATCTGCATTTAGTTTCTCAAGTAAGCAAACAGTTCTTCTGAAGTGTTGCACCCTCAGCAGTTCCTGCTGACTGGCATTAATGAAATGGCTTTGCCAGGAAAGTGCATTCTGGAGAGCCACGGAGATCAAAACAAAACTCACAGAGTGAGGGTGGGTGCGTGTGGGCACTGGTCTCACTTCATGTCACTGGCTTTTGACAGCACTGGGTCAAATGCTACACTTTTCCACAACAACTACAGCATGGTACAAAGATCCTTGTTTAGGAAAGGAAATAAATAGTAACAGTGGGATAGAAATTAGTGAAACCTGGTATCATTGATAACAGTGGTTATTGTTGTCGTATGAAATTGAATTAAATGGAATTTCTCAGCCACCTACAATCATAATGAATCAACAAGCTTCCCTTGAGCCTTCAGGAATTTTGAAGAATTAGTCATTTCCTTGTGAGAAGTTCATGAAGAGAGTCAGTGAGGCAGGCAGTTTAAGACAACCAAAGGGTGGCCAGCCCTCTATCAGTCTCAGGGGCTCTGGTGTCCTGGCACTGCTTAACAGCAAAAACCTACCTCTCTCAAGCACTGCTTTATCTACTGTCCCCCCCCAAAAGCTTCAGAAACTACCATGTCAAACAAAATTGGGCCGAGATCAAAGCACAGGTCTACGTAACCTTTGTGATGGACATGATATGTGGGAGAACATTTGAATCGGAGATGTAGGTATATGGAACATTTGTGGTCTGATTCAGCAGTTTAATCTGTCATGGAAGAAAATTATTCTTTGGCAAATGAGAACAAGAGGAAAAAAAAAAAGTGAATTCTGATCAACACAACTGCAAAGATTCCCCACCACTTCTCTCTCGCTCTTCTTCCCAGCACCTCAGGTTTATGCAACAAGATGTGAGGGTGCATTTGTCTCGCACATTGGCCAAAAGAGCTCTGCCAAGTCAACTGCCAGTAACAGCATGGAGGTGAATACAAAAAAATGGGGTAAGATAAAACAAAACTAAAAGACATATTTAACCAAGGGGTACGTAAAAATTCCTGACCTAGTGATTTAAATTCAGAGCAGCAAACCAGGAATTCAAGAATCCAGCAAAACCCCTACTTTATCTCAGCACACATTTAGCACGCATTTGGGTCTGCTGAAACTGCAGATCAAAACAACCCCCTGAAACAAACCAAATCAAATCAAATCACACCAAACCAAACCAAACCAAACCAAACCAAAACGAAAGAATCTCACACAACTAGGAGAAAGGAAACTATTTTTACCAAGGCAGAGAAAGACAGCCCAGGTTTTAACACCTGTCAGTATTACTACCATAAGTGTTTCCACTAAGATTATCCTCTTTTCATTGACTTAGTTACACTAGTGAAAGCCCAGAATTTGGGACTGCCAAGTGCTGGAGCATATTTTTTTGGAAATGCCAGATTGCTATACCCCTGGAATAGTTTGCAATGGCTTCCTCTGTTCTGATTTAGTGCAACTTGAAGGAATGGGCAAATCCTGAGGGATTTTCCAAGATTATAAAGGCAGCTGTGCTTCTTTTTAGCAGCACTGAAAACTTCAGCTACAAGGTGTTGGATGTCTTGATCAGCAGGGGATATACACAGGTAGGTCAACAGACACAAATGGCTTCATTAAATCTGCTTCTCTATCTTCTCCCTTAACCCTTTTTTCTTTTTTCTTTCCCAGGTAGAGCTCCGGCTCCATCTGCTTTCCTCACCTCTCCCAGCGGAAGTCCCTGGCAAGGGCTGAGCAGTCAGTCAGAAAAGGGAGGTGCCCACTTTGAAGCCCTCTACTTTGTTCTCAGGACAGGAGCCAGGAGTGGAAATCCTATGTGCACCTCTCTTCTCAACGAGTGTAGGTTCTGTGAGCTTTTGCACGTTGTCTTAGAAAAATGAAATTATTCCCATTTTCTCTTTCTATCCCCCATCCCAAGGGGGACTTTGCAATTAAAAACATGATGGCGTTTTGTTCCCAGAGAGGAGGGGTGGCGTGGGGGTTGGGGGAATTGCCCATGTACCATAGCAGATGGTTTAAGTATGGTGATTACAAAATCCTGAAGTTAAAATAGTTTAATTACAAAGTCAATACTGCCTCCAACCTCTGCTAAGCCCTTAGTGTAAAAACAACAGACGGTATAGTGCAAACGGTAGGGCAATATTTAACCAGAACTTTGCATTAGCTACTGCAGTACAGCTCTCCATCAGGCCTTCAGCAAACGGAAGATCAACTGATTTTCCCAGCTTGTATTTGTTAACCATCTCTGCCTCAGTATCAATGGGCGGTCTGAGAGAGCCACAAACAACCCTAAGGAAATAAACTGCAATACTATACTGCACACAGAGCCTCGGCAAGGTTGTATGTAAGGGCTAATATTGCACATGTACATCTGAGACAATTGTTAGCACCTTACCAGGAATGAATACAGAGGTTAAAAAAAATGAGCAGGTAAAGGTATTTATATATAAAATGAAAGTAAAATTCAGTGAAATAATTCATTGTTTATTTTATACTATGGCTTTACAGAAATAAATAACAGGGCATTGGAAGGCACAGGGAAACAAAAAGGTGGGGATGATTTCAAATAGCCCAAATTTCATCTTTCACATGCAGGGAAAGGAGTAACCCTACACAGCAAGTCATAGGGAAATCTCACTAAGCTGTGTACCTGCAGCTGAGAGCCTTGGTCTTTGCTAAGTATGTACCTATGCTGCATATTCTTTAAGAGTGACAAATCCTCCCTCTGTTGGCTTGCATTCCCTGTAAATATCAAGTCAAACATGGAACCGGAAGAGTCAGAGGAAGTCTGGCTCTACTTTATTAGCAATATACTGAAATCCGGTGCCATCTGCTTCCATCACGACACAACATAAGATATCCACCATCTCTGCTACATATGAAGCACTGTGAGGCACTACTCTATTACCTGGCTGGATGGGTAAAAACAGGGTCTAACAAGCTGGTGGCAAAAGATAGAGACCCATGACAGTAAAAGCCAAAACAGATGAATGGGAGATCATCTTCAGCACTTATTCTCACCACTGACCCCTGAGCAAAATCAGAAGGTAAAGCAAGAGGGAAAATGGGGTGCAAAAGTGATGCTACAATACAGAGGAGTTATCACAATTGTGTTTCCCCTTTATAATTTTTATAGCAGAGTTTGAGAGATGAAGACTAACTTTGGGTTTCTGAGATCATAATTGCTAAGTCAAATAAGAGTTTCTAGTAGCTAATCTGTTTTTCTGGGCTTCTTAATAAATAAAAGCATTTGAGTCAGAGAGCTGGACACCCTACTGAATCTAAAGGAAAATCCTCTTCAGTAATTAAGAGGAAAGAGGAAATATTCCTAGGGCCTGATCCTTCAGGTTGTTGTACATTCCAGTCCAGCTTTTAGTAAATTAACTTTACATATATGAGTAGATTCTTTGACTTCCAATTAAGACTAAGTGCATGTTGAAGTGCTTCATTTCATTAGAGTGGAACTGATCCTCTGTAATAACAGAAAAAAACCCCCATAAACTAATGTTCTGTTGGGAATTACAGCATTACTCTGGCATAGCACTGGCAACACAAAAGCAATCTGAATTATTCTTATATATGAATAGAAGATACTTGTATTTTTTCCTAGCATATGAAAATAAATGTTTTTTTTGACTGCCTATAATAATAAATACACCTTTAAAACATATTGTAGAGGACTTTCGAATGTCTAGTAATTTCTTTTATTCTCATGTTTGCTTCCCTTTTTTACCCTAAGCATGTACTTGTAACTAGGAAATCAATCCAAATAAATAAGGCATAGTCACAGCATTTTAAAACATCTCAGCTCAGGGTGGAACTCACAAGTTTGTGTCTGATCTCAGACTCTCCCATAACCCATGCTGGACACAATTGCCATGTCTGCTCTCAGGAAAATTCTGTGTTTAAGCCAGTAGCTCTTTAGTGACTGCTCTCAGCCAGCACCATGGGGACTGATGCTCAGTGCCCATTCTGAAAGCAGGACTCTTCTCCACCAGGAGACAAAGTAGACCCTGCCCCACCCCTGCCTGAATGGATTCCTTGAGGGAGAAGCTGTGAAGTGAAAATATCCCCTCCTTCTCCTCCTGAACCCCAACAGGAGCTAAGGATGGAGGCTGTCTTCTGTGAGGAGTCGATTCCTACAGGTGCACACTGCATAGATCACATACATAGCAATACATAGGAGTTTGGATACTAGAAGTCCAGCTGGGGCTTGGTACCTAAGAGCTCCCCATCTCTCCTGCACTGGCATTTTACACTGGACACTGTTTCTCTGCCACAGTATCACATATAGTGTCCACATTTTTGGAAAGGGCCTTGTGTCCTGAGAATGGTACAAGAAAATAGGTTGTTTCAAGGGATTTCAGAATAAGATACTGCTAATGAGAGGCATGCTGTGAACACCGCAGTTCAGCTGGGAATTTTGGCTGTCATCATTGCTAGACAAACATGACCCTGGGAAAAGCATGCTAACAACACAATTACAGTGTGTTTCAAGAAACACAGTTCTTTGGAAGAAAGTGTTCCTGGGGATGGCATATAATACAAATCTAGGCTTTCTGATAGCAGCTGTTTCACACAATACACATTCAGGATGAGCTCTGTGGGCTGGCTAGAAACCATGGCATCCAAAGTCTGCCTTTCTGTGCCACATTAAATGCTGATTTCAGTAGGGATTTCACAAGTAGGTTGGGCAAAATTTGGTTTTAATGACCAGAGTCTTGGCTTCATACACTCACAAGTAACTATTGCTGCAGATTTCCACTCTTTTGGGATCTCTGCACTCTGGAGACGGCTGATTTCACTCCAAATTTGTTGGCAAGGCTTTGGATACATACTGCTGGCAAAAGGACTATCAGGGTTGTCATCACTGTAATTGGCGCTCTCAAAGTACTTGGTGATGCTGCTGGGGATTACGGCCCTGCTGCTCTGGCAGCTCCTCAGGCACAGAGAGGAGGAGAAAGGTGAGTTATCACTACCCAAAGCTCACCCTCTGAAAGTTTGGAGGGGAAATGGCAGTGCAGGCTCGTTCAAGGCAGGGATCTGACATCAGCCTGAAATACATCTGTGAAGTATACAGAGGAAGACACATTTAAAAAAGCTAAGTAGGAGAAATCCTGTTGTTGTAGATTGACCTTTTTTCCTCCTAACAAACATTAACCTAGGATTGTCTCATGACTGGTCGACTTTTGTAATCCATTAGAAGGCGATGCTGTTGCGAGACGTGATCAAACACCAAACACAGCAGAAAGGCCATAACTGTATCTAAAAAGCCTTTGCTTGGTCAAAGCCTTTCACTAATGCTAGCAACAAAATTATTGAGGTCTGTAATGAGCTGATCTCTTGTCAAATATGCCTTCTTATAAGCAGTGTTAAACTTTATATCTGCTTTCAAATTAAACATTTTGGGTTTATTAATGCTTCCTTTCCTCTCCAAATTTCTTTGTTGAGAAGAGGTGCCAGAGGAAATGTACTGGCAACAGTAGGATGTGAAGTATAGTTCAGAATACATAAAACATGTGTTGATGGGGCCATTAGCAGAGTTTATAGATACCACCACCTGTCTCTTATTCCACTTGTCATTACTTTAGTGACAGAAATCATACTGCGAGAGAGGTGGTATGCTACCATGAAATGTTTAGCCCTGTGTTAGAGGAAACATAGCAGCAAATTCATGCCTTATTGCTAAAAAGAATTTCCAATAATGGCTCACTTATTGAGATAAATAAACCTGAATAAATAAGCAGAGTAGGGGCTAAAGAATAAATATCACTCTGCGTTTGGATGCTAGAAAGACTCAATAACTGAGAGGGAGACACTTTGCCATTATAGATGAATGGCGAGGCAGTTAACGTTTTGCTTGTTCCTTTCAAGCTAGCAAGCTTACAGCGTCACTGCAAAAGGCACTCTTAGACATACCACAGGTAGTGTTTATTGCCTCCGGAAAAACCGAAAAAGGAATCTATTAACCAAAAAACCTAACCCCTCACAAATCCGACAACAACAACAACGACAAACCCCCACCAAAGCCAAATAATAAAATAAAAATAAGAGAAAGTCAAATGAATAAAACAAAACAAGTCAAGGTAAGTAAGCGCTGACGTCGCAGGTGACACCGCCTCGGCCCTGGGGCGCCCCCTGGCGGTGCTGCGCACCCGGCGCGGGGCGCAGAGCGGGGCGCGGAGCGGGGCGCGATGTGGGAGCGCTCCCGAGCCGGACTGAGCGCAGTGCGGGCGCGGTGCGGAGCGTGGGGAGGGTGCGGTGTGGGCACGGGGCGGGACGCAGTGCAGGCGCGGTGCGATGCGCGGTCCTGAGCGTGGGGCGGGGCGGGATGCGGTGCGGAGCATGGGACGGGCGCGCTCTTGGACACCGTGTGGCGTGGGCGTGGCGCGGGGGTGGTGCGGGATGACGTTCAGGGCGCGGGGTGCGGTGCGGAGCGTGGGGTGGGCACAGCGCGGGGTGCAGTGCGGGAGTGGGGCGCAGTACGGTGTGGCGCCGAGCGCGGTGTCCGTGCGGGACGGGGCGGGGAGTGAGGCGTGGGCGCTGCAGAGCGCAGTGCGGGGCGTGGGGCAGGGACGGCGCGGGGCGTGCGGGGCCGTCATTCTGCTGGCGGAGGTGCGGGGTGCGGCTCACGGCAGGCAGCAGTTTCTCTAAACCCGTGGTGAGAACCGTGCCCCGCTTGCGGGGGAGCGTCCGTTGCCCCCCAGGATCACCCAGTGTTTTAGTGCTGCGGGGGAAACCCCAAAAGTGCCGTGGGCGTCGTGGTTAAAGGGAGCGGCGCAAGGCGCTCGCCCTGCCGGAGGGAAAAGAGGCGCACGAGTGGCAGGGAGGCGGCTGGTGCAGCCTCAGGGAGCAGAGAACGATGCAAGTCGCGATACTGTTGTGGGGAGAGGGAACGAGATCGGGCAAAGACCTGTAGGTCTCGGGGTTGGTCCCTGGGGGTGAGCAAATAGTGAGTCCATCAGAAAAGTTGGGATTAGACATACTTTAAAAAAAAAAATCTAAAAAAAAAAAGATCGCGTTTCCCAAAAATTAACATGCTATCCATCTTCCCAGAATGGTCCCAGAGGCCCAGCCTCTCCCGTCTATGCCTGCCAGGCAAACCAAGGAGAGCCCTTAGGAAGAGCAGCTCCCAGCAGCCCTGGTCTCCTTTCAAACCTAGCCTCGGTGCCAGTGCCCACAGATTCCTCTGCACAAGCACTCTTGACAAGCAGAGCAGGTGGGAGGAAAGGGATGGGGTTCCTTACAGAGCTGAGGGAGCCGGGGTTGTTTAGTCTGGAGAAAAGGAGGCTGAGGGGGACCTTATCGCTCTTTAGAAGTACCTGAAATGAGGTTGTAGCAAGGTAGGAATTGGTCTCGTCTCCCAAGTAACAAGCAGTAGAGTAAGAGGAAAAGGCTTCAAATTGTGCCAGGGAGGTTTATATTGGATATGTGGAAAAATTTCTTCACAGAAAGTTTGTGAAGCATTGGAACTTAGAGAAGGGGTTGAGTCACAGTCTCTGGAGGTATTTAAAGGCATATGGATGTGGCACTTGGGAAATCGTTGTGGTGAACACAGTGGTGGTAAGTTCATGGTTGGACTCGATGATCTTAGAAGTCTTTTCCAACATAAATGATTCTATGCTTCTGTTGTCCTTGCTGGAAACAGAAGGAAAATGATTGTTAGCCTTAGTGCCAGTAGGGCTTTCAGCAGGGGAAGCCTCGAGTTTGATCAGGAGAGGGCAGCACAGTCCTGGAAAGCTTGAAAAACTCCCCCATCAACTCTCCCTATGAGCAAAATCTCAGGAGGCTCAGAGAAGCAAAGCATCCTTCTGCTCCCTGGAAGAAAAATTTAAAAGGGAAAATCACACACATGGCCGGTAAGTATTTGAACTGAATTGCTAAGAACCCAGTTAAAGATCTAAACTGAAATTGCTGATGTGCATCAAAGTAGTGCATGATGACAGCACACATCCCACTCCAAAATGTTGCAAGCTTTCACAAGAGAAAAAAAAAAATCCCCAGAGAGATGAGGTGGCAAAGGTACCACTGGAGACCTCCTTGTTTCAGTCCTTTTAACAGCTTATATGGAAGTATCCATGTATCATCAACAGAGCTATAAAACTTCATACTACAAAGATAAAACTGTGAAACGTCTCTTCCCTGTTTCCCAGCATATGCTTTAAATGGGTGAAAAAATGACAGTGCTGCTAAGTCAAATAAACCTGAGCAAAACTAAGATCTCTACAAATGGACTGTTTCAGACTTATTCCTTCATGAGCTTTCAGTCAGAAGCTACAGGGAAAGGTATTAACATCAATCCATGTATTTTACTTCCCTCTTGCCCCAGACTCCAGGCTTGCCCTGTCTGTGATTGAGGAATTCCCACAGACCTGCAAGTGTTGCCAGGAAAAAAACCTTATAATTCATTAGGTGGTGCTGAAAGACTTTGCTGGAAGTGCCATCGTGTTGACCATGTCAGCGTATTCTAGAGCTGGTCCACCTGAGGCCTTATGAGGGCAGATGCTATTAAAAAAGCTGTTTGAAGTTAGTTTGGCACCAACTCTGGCACCTTAGCCAGACTGAGGATCTTTTGGTATTCACTTAATATACCATATATATGAATCAGTCTGTGTAACCCCTTTTTTGCACTCCATCATATTCATAAATCCATTTAATTTTTGACACTTATTTAGTATTGGAAACATTCAAGGAACATAACAAATGGAAATTTAGGGTTTAGCCAGATTGTATCAACTGTTGGTATTGGACCATCAGCGAAGCTCAAACAAGTTTCACTTGGCAGGACAATTGCACAAAAGCATTTAATGTTGAATCACAAGCTATTTTCAAGGTTCATACACACAAAAGGGTTCAAATATAAGCAAATCAAAGCCCCAGTATTAATGAAATATGTTCTCTTTTCCTTTCCCTCTGCCAACTATTTAACCTGGTCAGGAGACAAATTCATGTGGGATCAATTCTAGGGAGCCAACCTCAGATTATTCCAGGGTTTCCTTGGTATGAGGTATACTTTGCTTCCTATTCTGCATGATAATGCAGCTGCACATTGTTGAAAAATTGCCACAATTCATGGCAGGATGACTGTGCTTCAGCAATGAGAGAAATTATTTGGAATACATATGTCTGTGTTTGCATGCTTGTGAAGCTTGTATGTCTGGCTTGTTAAGCTCTGGGAAGCTCCTTGATGGACAATGCCATGATATACAATGGATGGTAATTAAGCCATGATCCTCAACACTGTGAACTCCAAGGGAACTTTAGAATACTTTTGTAATTCAAAAGACTAACCTCTCCCGTAGAGCGGAAAAAATATGCGGAAGATGAGGAAGCACTCTCAACAGCCAGTGACCCCTGTGGCCATGTGGTGTGAGGATCATGCCTTAGAGCCTGGTAGCCTCAGGGTTCTCCTGCCTTTGCACAGTAGTGCATGATGAGATGTGAGGAGCCAGTTGGAGGCAGCTCCTGGCACCACTCTTGCTCCATGCCCTTGGCTCTGCCCAGGCCAGGCCAGGCACTGGTGGGTGCACGGGGCAGCATGCCCAACTGGTGTTACAGGCATTCTTCCAATGTTTTAGGCTTGCTTGCCTCCGGCTTTATTCTGCCATGTGATAGAGGGGGAGTGTTCGCCCTGGTAGTATAAACACCTTCTGTTTTGGAACAGTACAAGGAAAGGGAAGGAAAAGCAGGGATTTTAGCTGTAATCTCAGTGGTCCAGCCTTTCTTGGGAATGAAGGCAAATCCCTGCACAGGTACAAGGGAGCAAGGGCAAGCAAAAGGTCAACAGGGCTGGAGTGGCATTTACTGCTGTACATAAAGGTGTGATGACTGGGACAGGAAAGATCTGAGGCTCGTTCAGATCCACAGTGAATTACTTAAACCTGTGCAAACAAAATTCACAACTTATGTAGGCTACAACCCAGGAATACCAGTAACAGATTTGCTCAGCAGCCATTTAATTGTGAACTGAAAAAAAATTTTCTCCTTACAATGTGTAGTGGCTGGCACCGTAAGTGCTTGTCTGCGTTCATTTGGCCCTTAAAGAAATGTCTCATTTCCTCCCAGGAGCATCCATCCTGTAAGCACTTCAGGTGCCCTTTTGCCTACACAGGTCATGAGAGAATCATGCAGCAGAAGCCCGTTCTTTTCCCATCTTTTTATTTAAACACAAATGCTGTGTTCAGGAGCATTTTTAAACTGACGTGATGAAGACCTCTTCCAGACGGAGGTGGGCACAAAAAGTCTGACAACACTCCTGACCGTTCACCCTCCCTATGGTGCTGTGTTTGTCCCCTGTGCAGCAGAGGGGCTGCCTAGCCCCACTAGCCGTTGGCACGGAAGCTGGGAATGGAAAACAATTTTGACATTGGCAGCCTGGAGAGCTGCCCTTCTCAAACACATTTGATGTTCATACATGGTCTCTTGGCTGCTGCTGCTGGGGACCATCTGTTGGGATGGCTTTGTGCCTGATCAAATGGTGGTATGCCAGTTTCACTGGGACATGAAATAGATGCCAAACAAAACGCGTCTAGTTTTACTTCTATTACTCTGAATTCAAAGCACATGCTAATACTAATCCCCTTTTTAACACTGTTGTGATGCCTGTTAAACCTTAATTTTTTCCCACTATCTGCCAGGTTTCTACCACATACTTAGGCTCTTAACAAAATCTAGCAGAAATCATTACTGCTGATTTCACACAAACAGGGGCACTGTTTGCAGGAGTTTGGTGAGAGGTGTTAGCACTAACGACAGAGGTGAATGCGTGAGAGTTTCCTGCACATGTAAGACAGAATCCTTTCAGGAGTTGGACTGGGACATTTCTTTGAAAATTGTGTCTGAGACCCCATCCAACTATCACAAAATTTTCTGCCCAGTGGAAATGTGACTTATCAATTTTGAAAAGTGTTATTACAAACTAGGCATAGTTTTAAGAAAAACAAACCCTTTACCAAATGTGTGAAGGCTTTGGGCATTATGTGAGTATGAATCGGAGATGCTCTAAACACATTTTCTTTTCAATGAGCTGTGAGTTCACTGTAGTTCCATCCCTGCTCCATAGTAAAATCTTCCATGCTGCAGCTGGCTTTGCTGCCTGGGTTTATATGACTAACTCCCTGTGAATGTTCCACGTTCAGAGAAGTCTGTTCCTGACCTCAGCCAAGATGAATATTATTGTCAAAACTGCCATCATTACAGCTACTGCGGATTTTCAGATTCCTCTGCTGTTTGTGGGGGAAAATCCATCTGCTACAGATGTTCCCTTGGGTGATGGATTTTCTCCTCTAGTCCCGTAGTTGATCAGGAAAACCTAAGGGAGCATCCCCTGATGGGGTTCCCTTTGCTCTTCATCCTCCATCTGCTGTGCAGTGCTAAGAGACTGGAGATCTCGGGCACTTTCTTCACCATCCTCCTCCTCCCTCTGCCCCTATGAGGGGAGATGACAAAGCCTTGGCACTGGCCTCCCTTGGCCAGATCCCCATTCTGTGCAGGATTCAGATCTGCCAATTGAGGTTCCCAGTTTTAGGAAGTGCTGGGAATTAGTCAAGGGTTTATTTCCTCAGTTCCTGGATTCATAACTATTTAAAGGACTTCATTTTGTTAATGAAGCAAAAATTTCTGTGTTATTGTAATTTAATTAACCTTAATTAACTTCCTAACCACCTTGCTTAAGTTGACTTCTTGTGTATTCCTGAAATAAAAGTTACTATGAAAGTGAGAAAAAAATTACCATATACAGTTAAAGGAAGTTGGGTGTTGTGTAAATTTATGAATGTATTTCAGCATTGTATTACCAGAAAGAAAAAAAATGTATTCTTTGAAACTCCCAAGTAATATGGCAGGGTCAGGAACATAGGCCAACAACTAGCATGCGGACTGGCCATAAAATTAAAAATAAACTTAAGAGTAAATGTGCAGCTAAATGCAGACTGTGGGGATAGGATGTGAACTTCAGCTATTTCCTGGAGCTAGTGTGGTTCCAAAGTTTAACAGCTTTAGCCTTTGGAGACCTGGAGGCGTGCATACTTGTGTTCAGTTTCTCCTCCTTTCATCTCCCTACATGCGGAGCCCTACCACCTCCCAGCTGCCCTGCTCGCTCCATCTCTCCCTGCAGAAGGACACTCCTCTTGCCCTCTAACAAACGTCCCACACGGCTCTTGGCGCAGACCATCACTATGCAGCACCAGGGCCTCCCTTTCTGTCCTTGTGTCCTCCAGCCTGTCACAGCAGAATGGCAGCCCAGATTCCCATTTTGCCTTCAAGGCCCACCAGGGTGCTGAGGATTGACTGCTACCAGTGAGTACCATCCAGGGATGGTAGCAGGTAGCTGGCCCTGCAGAGCCAGCTGCTCTCTGGTCATGCTGGTTCATGCCTGATAATTACTAGAGAGTATACATATATGTATACATGTGATGTTTGTGCTTTCTTCTTTCACACAGAAATTGTTAACCAAGTGCTGATTTACCTAAACAAATGTTTCTCTGTGTCAAAACTTTGGTGCTACGTAATTGGCCATTGCAAGAGGCTCAATTCTGGGTAATAACAAGCTCCAGAGCTGAAACCTCAGTGGACATATTTCTTATTTTTTCCATTAAAAAAAAAGGGGGCAGAAGAAATCTTAATATGCTCTTAGGGCACTATTTTCTTTGACCATAGAACCTTAAGGTCTCATTATGAATTGGGATGATACATGAAAAAAACTGTGTCTGCTTTATGTGCCATGCAGTCCACCTTTATACTAATTTTCCATACACACTATCCTCCAATATTATTTTATTACAGATATGGTATATAACATAGTGTTTCAGCAGATACAAAAAAAAAATCACCAAGATGAATAGGCATATATGGTATTTTTAAATGTTTCTAAGAATTTACCTAAATGAAGGATCTTCAGGTTCCCCCCAAACAAGTTCTTGCTCATGTTGTAAGTCAAAGAAGACAAAGTCAGTGGCTCACACAAGGAACTTGGGAGAGGAAAATACTGGATTTTGGGTTCTCCTTTCCTTTTTCTCTGGCAATGAAGACTTAATTACATACTATTTTTTTATATAATGCCTTTATATTTGCATATCTTTATCATGCAGCTAGACTACCACTGACCCTTCAGGTTCACCACTGCTTTGAGCTTATGAAACTATCAATCCTGAAAATGATCTACCAAACTAATGCATGTGAGGGGAAAATCCCACCAGCAGTTTTAAGACCATGTGGTAGTAAGTGAAGCAGTTCTCAAAACAAAGAGGCTGGAAGTAATCCTGTATTTGGACTACTGCTTGAAGTTTCATCACATGAAGTAACTCTTCATCTGTACCATCAATCTTCACAATGTTTCAACAGCTGGGGCTAGTTGTCACTTCCAGAAGAACATTATCACCTGTGAAGGAAATAGGACATCTGGGGATATGCTTCATCAGCAATTTAGGAAGAGCTTTCTACCCAAAACTGAAGGGTGGGAGGAGGGAAACCAGAGTGAGGTTTTTTGAGCTATATTATTCAGTGTGCATAACGTAGAAGAAAGTGGATTTTGTAAGTGAGTTGTTTGAGGAAGCATTCCTCTGAAGTGACCTTTTCTTTTGCAGCGCTTTCATGAAAAGTCAGTGAAAATAGAAGCTTCACCAAGCATGTTAATAGCATCAGGTTGTAGCCTGTAAACTGTTTCACAAGTCACCAGCTAAGATGGACTTCATTAAAAGATAATTTAAGTTCTTCTACCATCTGAGTTATACTGGGGGGAATCCAAGGTAAGCCAATGACTTCATGTTATCAATTAAAACATAAAATTGCCTGAACAACCTGAACTCTGCTTTGTTGTTCAAATACTTGTGGCACAGCCTTGAAGTACATCCCCATGTGCTGCTTCACCCGTACCCCAACAGGGGTTTCACCTGATTTTGATGGGATGGTGAAAGGGCATTTAAAATACTCAGTTTTGTACATAGCCTTCAGTGCATGGCCTCTTTCATAGTATACTGCAAACTACAGTTCCCAAGCACAGGATTCATCTCATTAACTTTAAATGTCATAAACCCTAATTATTTAGCCTCTATCAGCATTCTACACTCCTTTCTGCAGAGGGTGATTCATCTGACCTATTTTAGACAGCACTCAGGATGAGATGTGTCTCTTGATTTAGACTGTGTTGCATGTGAAATGATTGAACCCTCAGCTTCAGATAAAACACAAATGTGGTCTAGGATGATCAATTTTTTTTTTTTCAAAATTTTAAAAATTCCTTGTCTAAAAAACAAAGTCTCCTGAAAATTACTTGTGAGAGTTTAGGGTTACCTATGAAGTTACTGGGTTCAGTGGAAAAGGTAAGTGGGTGTAAAGAAGTCAGCGGACTTTGACAAGAGAGCTGATGAAATGATGCAGTGAGTTTTTCTGAGCACTAGTATTTGGTATCGTTTTTCAAACCTGAATCGCTTGCCATAGCTTACATCTTCACTAAAAACAGTTTCTTCAGCCAACAGACATGCCCCCAGGGATAAGCCCAGCCTGTGGCAGACTGACTCTCCCTTGGAAGATGTCCCTCTCAAAATGTGTGTAACTCAGCTTCCTATGTGTCAATATGAGCATGGATCCTCCCCTTTCAGTTAGCCTGCAAGTTCACAGTTGCAAAGACTCTCTCTTGCTGTCAGTTTTATTCTTTGTATGTGTAACAGATCTCTCTTCTTCATAAATCTGTGTTATGGTACTTCTTGCTTTTGTATTACACAGTTAGCAACATTGTCTGTTAGCACTTGCATTAAAAGGTTTGTGCAATGTTTCCCCTTTTCACTCATGTATCTTTTACATCAAGAAGTAAATAGCATGGCTTCATTTCACATATTCATCCTTCATCTAATCTATTTATTGAGTAATATGAGCTAGAAAATGTAAAGAAGTACCAGGTGATTCAGCAGTGAAAGTGTTCTCTGGTCTATACATTGGCTGGTAGATCATAAATCCACTTGCCTCCAGCACATACTTCCCAACCTAAACGGGTCTGCGGGTGCTGGAGCATTGCAAGCCAGCTCTGCCATCAGGCATTACAGGCATTTCTCTCATTGGTGGGAAGTATCTGGAAAATCTCTCTGCATTTTTGGCACTGTAAATCTTATGCTTAGCTCTAACTTAGAGATAAATTATGGTAGATTCAGCTGCCATTAATTTTGAATTAGAGCAATGTCATTTAGGTTTCTTTTTTTTTTTTTTCTTTTCTTTTTTATAAATATCATTAAAGCTACAGATTCCAAAAGTTAGGACATATATTAACAGAGTGTGCTCACTAATCCCAGGAAGATCATGCCTCTTGTTCCATGGGATTTAGGCTTGTATCCGATTCAAACAGATTTGTGGTGTGAAATGTTAAACAGTGCTGCTGGTGACTACTTATTCACAAAGGCCAATGCTGATACTTCATTTTTCTTGCCCTCACACACTCTCAATTGCACTGGAAACTGCTCCTTTGAAAACAAAACAAGTGAAAAAAACCGTGGTGTTTTCTTCCATGGTTAGTTGCCAGAAGCTGGCAAAATAAAAGCCTGGATAGAGAACTAAAGACTTTTTCTGTTCTTATTCCATGCTGTACCAAAGAGGACTCATGACCTCCAGCTTGTGCGGATGGATTCAGGTGTAACCCAGCTATTTGTGTCCTTCACCCTGAGCTGCTTGCAGCAGCCTGTGAGACAGGATTAGAGCAGAGCCAAGTGACAGGATGCCGACATTGCTTTCTTGTGGCCACCGTCAAAAACCATTGAATTTATATGCTTTGCCATATGTGTACAGCAAGTTCCCTTGGCCCCTTTCAAGACTCTGTCAGGGAGAGCCAAGTCATGTCCCTTGGCTTGTCTCATCTTTGGCAGCCATTCAAGCTTTCAGCTTGCTCTGGAGTAGATGACATTCACTTACAGCAATCCTTCATAAATGTTCAGCCTTCAGAAGATAGTGAGTGGTCTCTGCTCCTTTATGTTAGTCCTGTTTGAAGCTACTGGGTTTGAGGCCTGAGCACTTTCCATCCTTGTAGAGAGTATCATGGGATAAACGGGAATGTCTACAGCTTCTACATTGCATCAGACTGAATAAAAACATTTTTCTTATGATAAGAGTTTTCTAAATGACTTTTTTATTTTTTTTAAGAATGAGAGAGACAACCTAATACCTTAGAAAAGAATTAATAATGTTGATTTGTGCTGGATAAAATCCTCCTTCACGATCTAAACAGTTAGATGTTGACAGTCACTCATCTCAGGTACCAAGCCAGCCAGATATAAGTCAGCAGATGTATCCCTGTTAGCACTAAACTGAGACGGCGGAAACAGAAGCTACCTCTCAACAGAGCTTATTAGACCATGCTCAACACCATGTTGACATAGTTAGATGGTATCCCAACTTCTTTTGGCCTGCAACAGCTTAGCTCATTGCAAAGGCAAGGAAGCAGGCAATCACACAAGACCTGGGAGACATGCCTGCGGTCCAAGACTCTGCGTTTGTGGAAGTTTTTTAAAAGCATCAGGGTGAGCTGAAAGCTCTGTTGTCCTTTCCAGTCCTGAAAATTCTGCCCCTTAACTAACACGCCACTCCCTACACTGTGGCTCTCAAGACACCTGCATAGCAGACCCTCTGTTTGTGCTGAAGACAGGTCGTTGCTATTGCACATGTGTGCTGACTATGGAAGGAGTGTGTTCACTGGACATCAGGAGATCTCTTACATAGAGAGATAGTCATACCATTCAGCTAACAAAGAGCTACCAAAAGTAAACTGAAGGAAAGCTGCACTTTTATCCACCTTCTCTCTTCCTGCTCCCTTCATCTGTGCCCCAGGTTTGTTGTGCACTGATTTATGTTGGTGCTTACACTAATACTGCTTTCCATATGTAGGCAGCATACAGTGCCTTGCGGGTACCTGCTGTGGCTTTCTTTGCACAGATGATAAATTATTGTTTCGCTTTTTAGTCCAGAATTATTTTAAAATATATGACTGCAGCCAGGTCTCATCTTGCAGCAGTCACTGCCCAAAGAACTGCTGTGCATCAAACTGTTCAATGATACTATGACATACATAATCTAAAACTAAAATAAGGATGCTGTGCATGTTTTACCTATAATGTTTGATAATTTAAATTAATGTCTTCAGCATTTTATTGAAGGACAGTTTAAGTAATTCAGAATATAGAGAGGATAATTCCAGTACTGTTTGGGGGATTTGATCACATTAAATAATTTGGACGTAAAATAGTTTTAATTTTATGGTTTCAGAAAAAAATTTCTCAGCACATATCTGTGTTGCTTTGTTTAAAACTACAGTCAGCAAGCCAAAAATACATGTTAAAGTGACCAGTCTTATGGGAAACTAACTCTGAGATCCTAGTGGTAGCAATGTAATGGTGACAGCCATTGCAACTGCCTCAGGTGGCACTGGCCCATAAGCAGGGCTAGGCAACATGAAAACAAAATGTCTTAAAATGATCTATCTTCTTCCAGCCATTTCTGGACTGTTCTTGACTAGTGACTGGTTCTGTTTGAAATACACCTTTTCAAAGTCTGTCTTTGAATACTGTTCCAGAGACTAACAGATGCACTTTTCCATAAAGTTTATTTTTTCCAGCCTAGTCTTTCCCCTGTATTAATTTTTTCAGTTACTGCAAGGGTCTAATAAGCTGCCAGGGAAAATAACAGCAGAAGTTCTTCAAGATGGAGAATGGAGAACTAAATAAAAAGACACAGGGGGACCTACTGCTTGTAGAAGGACTAAGAAAGGAAAGATTTTTTGGTGAAAGCAGCAGAAAAGTATGCCATATTTATAATTCTGTCTTCTTTTCTCTGCAAGTAATGAGTTATTTTCTTTCTAGAGCTTCTCTTTGTTTACCACAACAGTGAGAACAAGCAGAAGGTCTAGGATACTTTCACTCACAGAGCAATAAGATATTTTCATACAGGATTCCCCTGTGTCAGTGAGCATCAAGGCAACAAACACCCAGTTGCAGTTAGCTACCAAGTCAGACTTTTGGACAGAAATGACCACTCTTCTCTACCAGTGGTTGCCTTTACAGGGACAAGTAGCCAAGGGTTGGACCCCCTTATTGTGACTTGTTTGCCTGAACTCAAGTCCCAGAAACCAGGTTATTATTATATCCAACACATTCTTTCAAAGTTTATGTCTTTCCTGGGTGCATGTAATTTCAAAATATTTTGTTTATTTTTTAGTCATTGAACTTTTACAAGATGTAGTATGAGGAAAGGCACAAAAAGTGGTTTCTTTTGAAACCACTACAATGTCACAAACCACCTGAATGAACTTGGCGCAGAATAAGATGTTATATTGGTTATGCTTACTCCTACAGGTCATTTGAAGGCACATCTTTGCAGACCCAGCCTTTGATTTTAGCCCATCCACCAAACTGCATCTATTTGATACACTTTTATGACACATCTGATGACTTCTGAAATGAGCAGTCAATGCAAAAGCCTAGCTGTTGAGATAGTGAATATAGCATTCCCTGAAGTTATGGTGTCTAAAGGCAGACGAAATGACAGTGACCTGAAATAACAGGAAGCTTGCCTCAGTTATAAATCTGGCAAGGTCTGAGGGTGATGCTGATGGAAGCTTGTGAGCTGTATGCAGAGTCATGAAATATAGCCCTGCCCTTGAATGAACTGGAAGACATATTTCATTCTACAGCAAGTCAAAATTCAAGCATCACTGGCCTTTGGGATCTCTGTTCAGACCTTACTCATATCCAGATACAGAAACTTTGGAGTGATCTTTTTACTCTACTGCTAAATTTCGCTGGCACATAAGTCTTCCCATCTGCTCAGCTGTGGGCTTTCCCCAACACGATCAGTAGCATTCATATTTCCCTAGTGAAAATTGGGAATGAGAAAGTAAACTCTTGTGTTAACTTTAGCCCTTTTCTGGTAGACTGGAAGGGAGTGCCAGAGAATCCAGACTTTTGCAACTCCTTTTTTTTTTTGCCTTGGAATATGCAATGTTTTGTGAAATCTGTTATGCAAAATGGTTAGCAAAAGGTGAAAGGAAATTACAAGGAACAAGAAAGAAAGGTACAAAGTAAAAACAGCCAGATAAGAAATAATTTGCTTGAAACTAGGAGTCTGAACTATTCCATCAGACAAGGCAAAAGCAAATGAATGCTCTGTATGAAAAAACTGCATGCCCTGATGCTTTACAGGGTATGAGCATTTCATAGATTCACAGGGCATAACTGCAGAGCTCACATCCAGCGCAGGCCCAATGGCAGCAGTAATGGGGCTTAGTCTCCCTTTGCCCAGCAGCTGTTACCAGTTTCCTTAGTGGGGAATAATGACTTCCCTAAAGGATCACCAAGGGAGACAGCATGCAATAAAGGTCTACTCCTTTTCATAAACATTGTAATATCCATATAAAAAACTGTGCCTTGGTGGGAAAAAGGCTAATAGACAAATACAATCTAACAGGCGGAGTGAGTCAGAAGTTCTCCAGTAAAATTAAGAATTCTTCTAATGGAACCATTATGTGAACTTCTGGCTGCATTCAGACATATCACATACATAACAAACACATGAATTCATGAAGCGCTGAGGCCAATCTAGAGGCTGGCTCTCCCCCTCAAAAGACACGTCATCCATCTACTGCTTTGCTTTTCTTCACTGGCAGCTTCCAGCCAGAGCAGTCAGCAGAGGTGGCTCAGCCTGGCCATGCAGCAGCTGGGTACTGGAAACTGGGAGAAGACGTGTAACCTGGACCAGAGAGGAGGAGAGCTGGACTCTTTCTTCATTGGTGGCTCATAGTGTAAGTCTGTAGTGAAACTGCACCCCAGAGATACCTGTTGTAATGTGATATGGTGAGCTGATCGCTCTGTACTTGGAAATAGAAGACTCTTAATGGGGCTGAGCTGTTGCTCACAGCAGTGTTCATGCCAAAGTCTTCCAAAACTGCATGTTTTCATTGCTTGTGGTGTGATTTAGAGAATTGCCAGTGCTAACTATTTTTGTTAAAAATCTTTTTTACTTTACTGAGTCTCCCCTGTCTTTTGAAGATGGTTCAAAATGAATTTAGGGTTCATGCTTAGTTACATCATGCCCTGATTGATCCCTGTGGAGGTACAGCAGCAGTGGCAAAGGAAGAAGGTTTCATAGCCCTTCCCACTTCACTGCTGAAGTCCCATGAGATTTTGTGATGATACACAACATTTGGGCAGTTAATGGGTTATATAACTCCACAGAACAAAAAACAAACAAACAAAACAAGCAAACAAAACCAGAAAGGACACTGGCATCCTGCTACATAAGGAGTATTTCTAGTCTTGTCTCCTACAGGTCTGCTTAGAAAGGAGGACAGGGATTTTTTCACTGGAAGTTATGAAGATTTCTGCCATGCCCATTGGTAGGCAGTCACACAGTGCCCCAAGATCACTGCTGCCAAACTTCAAAGGTTTGTCGTCTTCCTCTGTTTATGGGCAATGTCCCTAATTCACCAATTTTAGGACTACAGGACAGCAGGAGAAATGTACTGTAATTTTTTGTCCCAAGCAAATTCATACAGGACCATTCTAGGAACTGCTTCCCTTCCGCAGCTGTATGCTTTTGGCTGGTGCCTGCTGGTGGCACAGCTGGAGATGGATACTGCATGCACACCCCAGGGGTCAGAGTGAGACACCAAGATGACTGACTGTGCCTTCTGAAAAACATTCTCAACAACACTGCTGTGTTCCCGCATTTGCATTTGAAAGATCTTGTGCACACTCACATTTTAAGCATAATCGCAGTCAGTGCATTAAGTTGTGAGAGATTTATAGACCACATTCTGAAATTTAGCCTGCCCATTTTTTTAAAACCATATATTAAAATAAATAAAAAAACCCAAACTGTAAAAATCTTTGTGATGCCTGAGCAGATATGGAAATACATGCAATTTCTGTCTGATTGTGTTTTGATATACAGCCCAAAGATTGAACTTTCAGCCTTCAACTTGCCATCTTTCCTAACAGTCATCTGAAAATTATAAAAGCATTGAACCTGGCTGCCTTTGAACCACCAATGCTATTGTGGTGATTCAGGTTTTCCTTTGAAAAGGCTGAAAGAAGATCAGACTCCAGCAGGAGAAAGAGGAGACAGTATTTTTCCTGTAGGTCTTCACAGTACTCACATATTTGTTTCTGTATTGGTAGTGATTCATATCAGAAATGCCTTTGTCCATTTCTCTCTCTCTGCTACAATAGCTCAAGTAATTAACCAAGTGAAGAGGCTGTCAATTAAACACTGATACTAATCTTGGCATAAAAGCTCCCTTAAGAAACACTGAGTTGGAACATATTTTACAGTGACACCACTGCCTTCATTCAGCTCACTTCTCAGACAATTAAGTGCTCCAAATGTTTGTGTGTCATCCGGGCAACATTAGTGGCATGAACCATCCCTGCTATAGATACAGTCCCTGCAAAGAATGCCTGGGAATACAATGCCTATTGTGATAGCAAGGCTGATTTTATCAACCGAGGGACATTATATAGTTAATTAATGCCAAGATCTTTAATTATAAGATTGCCAAGGACAATTAAGAAGATTATTATAAGTGTCCTTGGTAACAAGAATGCAATACTGATTTTAGCTTACTTAGTCACTAAGTGTGGCTTAAAGGTCAGTTTCTCTGAAGTGTGAATACTTAAGCATTCTTTGGATAGATGTCATTATACATTAATCTCAGAAGGAAAACACATTTTTCTAATCTAACTGTGCAGCAAGTGAAAATTAATGTGAAACTCTTGCTAAGAAATTAAGGTAACATATTTCAACTAGAAAATTCTAGCCAGTGTCACATCCTCAGCAACAGCTCTGTGTCCGTGTTCTGACATTAAGTCAATGGAATGACTTGTTCCAACTTCAGCCCATGTGGTTCAGAACAATGACCATGCAGTCAGTAGATGGACAGATCCTCAGTCAGCCCTCTCATGCTTCTCCTGTTTACGCAATATTGGATCTGGCTGTACTGCGTCTCATGCATCAAACTGAAGCTCAAATGGCACATGACATAAACTCCCTCTGTGAACTGGATAATCTCACAGAAGAAAAGTGATGGATACTGGTAGCACAGATTGCAGCTTCAGTGTTGAAATTAAGAGAGGAATTTATTTTGTCTATTAGAACTGGAGAAGGGTGTGCTGCAAGAGGACATGTCAGCCTTCTACAATGATATAATAAATGCAGGGCACTTTATGATTTAAAGTTTTAAGTGATTACATGAAAGACAGATGTGGTTTTCCTACCACACTATCCTTTACAGGTTAATTCAGTATTTGGCTTATGTCTGATGGGTAAAATATTAGTTACTGCCTTAAAAATAAAGAAAACACATTTGGCAAAATGAGAATATCATGATCTAGTGTTCTTTTCTGTGGTGGGAGCAGATTACAGCAGAGGTTGGCATACCTGAAACTTGAATCTTCAAAAAGCTTTTAGCAGTTGCTAACAAAGTTGTAAATCAGTTTTAAGGAGGAATTATTTGAGGAATGGATGACCAGTAGATACAATTCTGCAGATAAGACAGAAATAATTTGCTTAGAAAATTTTTTCCTAGTTAAAATAGATATGAACCTTTGATTTTTTTTTTTTTTTTTTAAATTAGAACAGTTATAAGGAGGGGAGAAAAGGAAAGTTTTCAGCTACAAAAAGCAATATACAATTTCTATTCAGAGAAATTAAAGGAATATCTAAAATAACAGCAGCCATTTAATTAAAACTAAATAGAAGGCATTAAAAAAACCATACACGATATAAACACATGCCAGGCATCAGGTTAATATAGAAACAGAAGGTATAATTAGAAACAGGGTACAGAGAAAATTAAGATATTTAAGAGAGACTGCTGTGCCACCTTTAAAACAAATGATTCTGTAGGTAGTTTAAATGGAAGAGGAAGCTTATTGTTTGGGGGAAAAAAAGGACATGAGGAATGCATTTATTAAAATTACTTATTTTCAAAACCTGTGGTTTCAAACTTGCATCCAGAATCTGGAAGGATAAGCTAAGGATCTCTTCAGATCAGAATTTGCTTTTAAGCACAGAGTAATAAACTAAGAGGTTAATAAACAGTATAATTTTTTTTTTTTAATTTATTTAGAGGACGGGAAGTGACTAAAGAAATTGAGCAAAATAATAAAACTCTATTCAAGACTACTATGAAGTAATTATATTCAAGACCACTTGAATTTGGATAAGAAACTACAAGCTACAAAAATATGGTTAGAGGTAATCAGCACATTTTGTTGAACATTGGTCTTCTTAAACATAGAAAGCACTAAGGTTACACATTTGGTCAATAAATGTAACTATTTACTGATAGTATAACTTGGATTTATCGCAGGTATCTGATACAGCACCAAACACCACATTGATTTTAAAACCCTAGTTCAGCTGAACCAGGTACACATTCTGTTTGCCGGTGCCTGGTTTAATGGTTAGGAAGCCTGGCCATTACCACAATGCAAAAGAAGAGTTAACAATAGCATGTGGCCTTGAAAGCTGCTTATGTGCAACCTTGCTTACTCATCCCTGAGAAGGTAAGGTCTTTTTTTAAAAGGATTTTCCAGAGGAATCAAGATCCAGTCCTTCCTTTTAGCACAAAAAGGGCTTTCACGCCGTGTAGAAGACCGCAATTCTGCAATGTCACTAGATTATATAAAGGCTATTTTCTTTTCATTTATTTCACAGGTAATTATCAGTTTCTAAACTGCAACCCACTGTGATGCTGTTCCTGCACCTCCCTTTTAGTCTGAAGAGTAAAGCCCAGTCATGCACTTGGAGTCTCATGGAAGCTGAGAGCTTACCTTGTTTTCCACAGGCATTTACCAAACACACAATACCATGGCTGCATCCCACCGTCAGAAGACTGCTGCTTTGCATAAGGATGCTGGAAGCCACCAAAGGGCTCTGTACACAAGCATGCCACAACCCTCACTTGATAGCCTCCTTTTCCCTTTTTTTCCTTTTGTTCTCTCACATTGCAGCTTCTCTTTATGTCTCTCTGTCAAATCTTAAGCTGATATAAAAATATGGTTTAAGTGAACCAAGGCTCCACACCTGGGGGTGGAAACAGCACTAGGAGCTGTTGAAAGTCAAAACTGGGAGTATAATATTGATAAATATCTATTACAGTTGCCTCTACTTCTTTCCTTCTCTCCCATACCTTACTCAGTCATTTTTTTTCCATTTGCTTCAGTTCTTTCCTCAGCTCATCCCATTACAGAATGCTCTGAAGACTACTTAGGGCTTTCTGAAAAAAAGTTGACTCATAATCTTATTTTTAAGGGGTCAAATATTTGTTTCACTACGTGTACCACCACAACTGTCAGTGGGCATCCCTTTTGCAGCTATATTATCATGTGCACCACCGAGAAAGCCTCAAAGAGAGAAAATAAATAATATTGCTGCTCACTGGTCAGTGATTCTCACCACCACAGGGACCAAATTCTCTGCTGGTTTGCTTTCTTTCCTTCAGGATGCTTCAGTAGGGACTTAGTGAGTAAAAGGCTGAGCCTGGAAGCCTAGCAACTTGCCATGTTCCCACCAGAAGCTGTGTGTGTACTAGCAGCTTCAGAGCCCACCCTTCAATTTACTCTGCACACTTGGAAAACTGACAGGTTTGTTTGCGTGTAAGAAATATACAGAATTTTGGAAGCACCAGCAGTAGAAAAAAAAATTGCACTAATGCTTTTTTTACTACACAGAAATAAATCTGCAGAAAGGTGGAAGGAGAATAATGAATAAAATCCAAAGTGCTGGGGTTTTGCACAATGCTTCATGTTTGGCATCAAAACTATTTTGCCATCAAGCATATAAGCAGCAGCTGGTTCTCAGTTTCTGTTTTCCTTAAATTACCTTATAATTGCTTTGTTATCAATCAATCACATTGCAGTTAAATGGGAAAGAAATTGGAGTTCTGATTGTCCACTCACGCATGACAATTTTATTCAGAAGGCTACCTTCCTGAGAACGGGTGGATTGCTTTTGCTGGCTCACAAACTTGAACATGCAGCCTTTCTGATGCTGACAGATTCCATCTGCTCCCCTTTAATTAACATCTAATATGTAAACCATCCAATATATGTAACACTGCATAACAAGGGATTAAGAAATAGAAGGTACCTCTTCATCATAAAGCTGTGTCATCTCTTAGCATCTCATTACGAGCAGTAAATGGTACCAAAAGCTAATGGGAACTTCACAGTAGTAGAAACAGCACCATGTAGGTACTCTGACATATATGAACACAGACACAAAATTAAGTGGAATGTGTAGCACCTTTCACAGCTGGATTCACATTGGTACTGCTCCAGCTCAGCATCAGCTGATTTAATGCAATTACAAGGAAGATTGGGATCTACTAATTTGTGTTCCTAATTATTACTAGCTAGATAAGAAGCATCGGTTCTGGACAACTCTGGTGCAATCCCTTAAACCCATTTAAAGTGCTAATTAGCTCATGTTCTACAAATGAAGTGTCCAGGTTGCACTTTTTTTGTCTAATCAAAAGCTGGGGATGAAAATATGCAAAGAATAACTTCTAGGAAAGCCCTGCAACCAAATTAAGATGTCAAAAGTAAGGGAGATAAAATATTCTTCTGCATAACAGCAGCTGATGAACAGGCATGAAATTTATGTGGCTGGGGGACAGGGCTTGCCACCATTCATGGCTAGCTAAGTTATGTGAAAGGTCAAGGCTGCTATGTTTTCATGATAACATCTAAGCAGAACACATGCATTTGGAGAGTCTCATCCGCACATCTATCTAGTGAGTTAGATTAAACTCATGCAGAACAGCTGCAACAAGCCTTGCAAGGCTCAACAAAGGGCAGGAAGATTAGACACCTCAATAATAAGACATGAAAGACCCTAATGGCAAGGGGAGAGGGGGAACTGTGCTCACTAACCCACAGCAATAGCAGAATCATTATTTGAAGCCTCTGAGAAATAACTGAGAGAGGGAGGGACAAATGAAGTGGGGATTGTGAGATCAGTACCTCCTGGCAGGGTTGCCCTTTGGTTTTCTGCAGCGTGTGAGCTACAATCTTGTGGTACGAGCTCTTGAGCTAATAATATGATTTTAAGTTGTACCAGTTGTTCTCCATTTGCTCACAACGGGTCTTGAAGGGCAGTCTCTGAAAGCATGCTCACATGAAACTGCTCTGTGCTGTGGGCTGAGCATGTCTCTCAGAGGAGACAGGAAAGAACTGCTCACATGTTTTTAAGGTATATACATATATATTTGCTTTTCCCTCTTCCCTGCTTCCAATTTCAAGAAGCTCCAACCCTATACAAAACAACGCAGGAGCCCATCATTCACACGGTCTTCAGTGAGGTGAGGAAGAGGGATCTGTGCCCTTTGAGACTGATTTTTCAGTCACTGACTCCTATGATCAAATTGGTAAAAAAAGGGGATTGCATTGGAGTCAATGCAAATCCACATGAGCATACTTTAGCATGCACCCCACGTCTCTGTTTCTTAGAGCCTGGGTACATGATAATATGCATATTTAAGAATCAATGAAAATAAATAAAGTTCATGGAGACCACAGGCAGATGGTAATGAAGTGCCTTACAAGAAATATGCCAATGCTACTAACTACCCCAAAGTGCAGAGATGTTACTGCTAACAAACACTATCAGAGTTTTAGCATTTCAGAGGTGTTTGACAAATACTTCCCAAAAGTCATATTTGCTTTGTTTTCTGTCCACATATCTCGACTTTTCTGTTTACACTACTAACCTTTTTGAATGCTGGAAAGCTGTGTCTTTCCCAGATGATGTCTGTCTGTTCTCACCATACTTGTCCTGTGGTTAATGGTCATGTTTACATCATCTCAAAGGCAGAGTCTGAACACTTCTTAATAAAACATATCAATATTGTGACAAGGGACCCCTTTCACTTCCCTGAACCATGTGCTCACTGTTCAGGCATTTCATACTCTGTGCTATCTATAATTTAGTACTGTCTTGAGAAAACACCTAAAGGGTAAGGAAAAATAAAAGCCCTAGTCCTGGTCTTATTCAGTTATTCCTAAAATAGGTGGAATTGTTAATGTGCTAAGCATGCAGATAAATTGTTTTCCAGTTCTATTGTTTTCTCTGAATATTTCTGGAGAGAATGAACCTTTATTCAGTTATTTATTTTCCTGAGATTTCCTTCAGAGTAGCTTTAAGATCAGTCCTGGATTTCCTAATCCTTTCCTTTTTCCTGCCACAGGCTAAATCCATTAGGTGCTTACACATTCATTTAAAGGCCATTAAATCTTCCTTTTGAGAAGAGACTCTCTAGTTAGAGTTTCACTCTTATCTCGGTTTCCGATCAGAGGAGGAAGTCCTGTTACTTCGAGCCTGCCTTGAAGCCTTCCACCGGCATCACGCTCTGCAGGAGAACACCCATCCGCTTTTCCACACTCCTGTGGCATCCAAAGACTCTGCTAAAGCAAGCATCAGGTATCTGCCTAATCTCCCTGTTTTCTCCCTTGGGAGTGGTCAGCTTGCAGCAAGCAAACTGAAATCCAGATTTGCTGCCGCAAAGTCTTGCTCCAGACAATATGCCAGACAGCACAGGACAATTTCTGGGTTCGAAGCCATACTTTTTAGGGGAGGAACCTTAGACTTGCACTGGCTAATGGGTGGTACGCTTCAGTAAGGTTGGGGATTAGAAGTTAAAGGAAGGCTTTCATACTGATGTAACAAGTCAATCAGAATGATACCATAGATTAGGTAGTCCCAACAGATATGTTTGGGAGCATCGGTTCATAGGTTATGGAGCCTTTACTTATTCTCTGATTAGCTGCTGAATTCTTAACTGCAGACAGAGGAACTCTGTGTGGGTCCCAGGGCCTGGCAGGGAGAGGAAGGGTAAGACTTTGTTAGAAAGCAAGACCTGCAGTGAGAGTAGAGGCTGGAGGAGATGACCAACCCAACCCCACCAGCAGGAGCACATGAGGAACAGGAATTTAAGTGGATAATCCCATGAACAGCAGAAGCCGTAGAGAGGTTTCTATGGCTGCCTTGCATAGATTTTCTGCTCCCTAGTAATCTGGTTGAGCTCAAATTACAACGTTTCCTTTTGGGGAAAGTACTAATCTTGGTGTGTTTCCTGCACTTATAGCTTTCTCAAAATTTAAGGGTCCAGTGTCATGGAGTTTTCTCTAGATAGGAGTTCAATATCATGGCAGCCTCTGTTCTTCATTCAGATGCTTTTGAAATGGACAGCAGCATGCACAGAGTACCACATACAGACTAGGCAGTTTACTTACAGAAATCCTAGTTTTTAGCAAAACAAGCTGAAAGTGATTTGACTGCATGCACTTGAAATCTAGTAATTTCACGTCTAGAATATAGCTTTGGGGAAAGATCTCACTTAACCCTAAATTTTGACTACTTATTTTCATAATCATTTAACCATCTCTCTCTTTTTCTTTTTTTTTTCTTTTTTTTCCTCATCCCAGTAGGACTTGGCAATTTTGACATGACAATTAATACCTCTCCACAGATAGACAGAGAGCATCAAAGACCAAAAGGAGTTAAAATCAAGCTTGTAACTGAACTCAATTGTATACCTTGGTCATATCATGCCAATAGAAGGAAAAAAGTGAGATCATATGTCAATGAATTTTTACAGATTGTTAAACAAAACTGAAAAGGTATTTTCCAGGTTATGAACTAGTTCAAGTTTTTTATTATTAAGCAGAATCCCCTGCATTTGCATTTGAACAAATAGTGCAAGCATGTTGAACTTGTACAGTTCAAGTAGCAGAGAAGTTGTCAGCTCCTGTGTTTTGGACAGGTTCGCTGGTGGATTTTAGGCATTTCTGTCTTATTTAATCACCATTAACTGCAGCCTGGAATGCCGACACGATGTGTAGTGAAAGCAAAGATTGTAAATTGGGCATGATAGAGGTTTCTTGATACAGGAAGGAAGTAACATAACACTGAACACAGCTCAAGTTGCACTGTGAGAACAGAATGAATGGGCAAACCTGGTCTCTGTCACAAGAGAACAGAGAGAAAAAAATAGATAATTGAAAAGAAGCTGTGAAGGAAAGGAGTAATGAATTGTTCCCATTTTATTCCTAAACTGATCTTTTGGAATAAAGAATGGATATACCTTTAAAAGCAGGTTATGTTTAAGGTAAAATAGCAATTTAAACAATGATCACATTGAATTTAGTGAGAAAAATCCTATGTTTAGGTGCCAAAATCCTTTCCCCAAAAGTTCAGGAGCACAACTCTCGTCAGGTCTCAGGGAACATTTACATTCAGAACTTCAGAGAGGGATCTTCAAACCTGCCTGACAGTTTGCTGAAAACCCAATATATTCAGTGAGCAGTAGTTCAGGATGCAGGCCCTGATGGACAATGAAATGCCTAAACCCTGCTGGCCTAAAGTTCCTGCAATATATTTTAATATGGGAAAAGCTTCTGAAAGCTCTGTCCTCAGGCTTATAGTATTATTGGTTACTGAGGTTTGAGTGATGTTATTGGTTGCTGGTGTTTGGGAAACATTCTTGAAAGTGTACTTCTCAAAAAAACCCACATATTGTTCTTTTACAAGGGTGTCTAGTGATAAAACAAGGGCAAATAACTTCAAACTGAAAGAGTGTAGATTTAGATGAGATATTAGAAAGAAATTCTTCACTGGGAGGGTGGTGAGGCATTGAAACAGGTTGCCCCAGAAGTTGTGGATTCCTAGAAATTTTCAAGGCCAGATTGGATGTGGCTTTGAGCAACCTGGTCTAGTGAAATGTGTCCTTGCAAATGGCAGAGAAGGTTAAAATTAGATGATCCCTTCCAACCCAAACCATTCTATGGTGATTCTGTGAAGATTCAATCTATCTTGCACCTCCCCAATGTACCCCATGCAGAGAGGTAAAAAGTGACTTGAATGGTCACTTCTGTTCCTCTGTATCCCAGCAAACCAGCCCTTTCACCAGCTCATCTTACCTTAGGAAGTGTTTCCCCACTCTTATGCCCTGGTGATGCATCCATCCTACCACACAGGGGTTGTACGAAGGATGGATGGTCCCATGGATGCAGGTCATTTGTGCAGTGAGCCTTGGGGTCCAGCACACCCTGAAATATCTGTGGACTGCAGGAGAAGCCCCATGGTGGCACTTTAGGCTTCTGTGAGGACAAGAAGAGACACAGACACAGACAAACTTGAATGCCAAGGGAGGGGGGGGATGACAAGAAGCAGACTGGCATTTGCTCCAGTTTCCTATGATTGTGATTCTGTTCCTAAGCCCAAAACACTGGACCTTCTCCTCAGAAAAAAACTATTTGGAATCTTACTGTCCATAGGGATTTTATATATAGTCCAGTTTTACCAATTAGGTTCACCCTCATCAGAATGGAGCTATAGAAAAAGATTATTTTTTATTGTATATGGCTAAACTCTTGATGACCTAGCAAATAATTTTTCTCTGAAGCCAGTGAAAAATTCCCCAAGGCTGAGCAAGACCAGCTCATTTGGAAGCAGCCAATTCAGATTTACTCCGACTTGAAATCACAGAGAGGTACTGAACAAATTTACAAATCATTCCTTAGTTTCACCCACTCCTTTCAGAACAAAAAATACTGTTTAGCTGCTCTGAGATTGACAGTCTTGCTCAGATATTCAGCACTACATGAAGAATACTCCAGCAAAGACTGTTTGGTATCAAAGTCCATAGCATATCTCTTAGAGCTGTTGTATTATAGACTCCACATTGTTTGTTGTATCTAGCTATACTATGCTACAAAAAAGCCTTTTATTTTTGTTACATATCACCTCATTTTACCTTCATAAAGAAATGTTTAGGTTTCTATCCTTTTGAATGTGGCTGCATAATGTTACTTTTTATTTATGAACGTATATTTTGAATTTCAATGGTAGAACACAAGGACAGACCCAATGAACAGCTCTATTATACTTAAGAAATTGAGTTTCTATTCATGAAGCACTGAGTAGCACCTATTAGATGGTTTCCCATACAAAAAACACTGAATGCATCCAAATGAGGCCGACTATATCAACACACTAAAACATGAATAGGATTTCTTCTCAAAGGAAAGACTGAATGAAAGTGCAACTATATTGATATATCTTGTAATACAGCTATTTACAATCTAAGAAGTACCTTTACCTTGGCTTAGAATTGCTGATTTCTGCTACAATGTTTCTGTCATAAATATGCACCTTATTATACAGACGAAGGGTTTCCATGAACAGGGTAAAGGGCACATTTACACGCTAATTCTCCTGAATAGCATGCAATTTTTGCCGTGAAATATAATACTTGCCATTTTTCAGATTTAGAGTATCCTAACTGTGTGTTCATATCTTTAATTGTCTGCTACTACTTTCAAAAAATATGTACATGAACAAAAGTGATTGTAGTAATCTTTGATAATAATTTTGCAAGAATTATTGAGGAAAAAAAGACTTAATTCCCCAGTTACATGACAAAAACAGTCTCGAGTGTCAAGTCTTAACCAAAACAACAGAAAACAAAGTAGAGAAAATATTCCATTTTGTATAGAAGCCGCATGCGACCTTATCAAATTGTGCATTAGGTAACAAAACACAGTCTTGAAAGAAATTTTCAGAGACAGAAATTTTTCAGGTCTGCAAACACATGTTTGCGTGCAATACGTATGATTGTCTTTTTTTTTCCCCAAGCAGAATTTGATCATTTTCAAGGGATATGCAAAATATTACCGCTGATCTGTTAGTCCTTAATAACCCTTGTGTTTAGCTTGAAGGCACTGTATAGACTAATGGAAAGCCTGGCTCAGCAGTTGTAACAAACTTTGCTGAGGATGAAGAAGGTGAAGCACAGATATTGCTAATTCAGCTCTTTGATGCCTGACAGTCTCCTTATGCCCAAAAAGTTCACCATAGAGGAGATGATCCTGCCCCCCTGGATCCCACTGGAGCTAGTGAGGCCACATCTGGAGTGCTAGGTCCAATTCTGGGCTCCTTAGGATATGACAGATGTGGAGCTGCTGGAGCAAGTTCAGTGCAGGGCTAGAAAGATGACTTAAGTGACTGAAGCATCTCTCTTATGAGGATAAGCCAAGGGAGCTGGGACTGTTCAGCCTCGAGAAAAGATAGCTGAGAGGGGGCTTTATCAGTGTACATAATTTTCTGAAGGGAGGGTGCCAAGAAGATGCAGCCAGGCTCTGCTTGGTGCTGCCCAGCAATAGAGCAAGAGGCAGTGGGCAGAAACCGATGCACAGGAAGTTCCACCTGAACATGAGGAAGAACTTCTTTACTGTGCAGGCAAATGAGCACTGGAACACGTTGCCCAGAGATATTGTGTAGTTTCCCTCACTGGAGATATGTGAGAACTGTCTGAACATAATCCTCTACCATGTGCTCTAGGATGACCCTGCTTGAGCAGGGAGGTTGGATCAGATGGCCCACTGAGGTCCCTTCTATGAAAAAGCAGAAGGCAACATCCTGGGCTGGAAACAACATAGATGGTGGCTATTCTGCTGGGGTTTAAAAAAAAATAAGGCCACAATAACCCACCCACTTAGTAATAGCCAACAGACCACATATAATTGAACAGGTTCCCTACTTCTGTTTGAAGTGTAAGTGAAGAATGGATACTTCATTGTGTAGTGAATATAAGCCAAAGGAAGGGAGCCAAAGGGTTTTTCCTCCCCAACCCAAGTCTAAAAGGCAAAGTTCAGTCATTTGGTGATGCCACAAACTTTTTTTTGAAAGTTTCTGTCTAAAATGTTAATGTTTAAGTTCAAGAAGATTTTTTGACTTAAAAGAAGTTGTTGTTGCTTTAAAAGATCTGAAACTCTCAAGCACAGTGGCCATATCCTTCAACAGCAAAGCCACTTAGAAAAAGTAGTATTGCTGCTAATGGAAGTACTGTTCAAAGGAAGAACATTACTCCTTAGTTTTTCTTCATAGCCAGCATTTGTTACAAGGGAAGAGACATTGACCTCTGGCTTGTGGTGGGTAAATGTTAGATGTCATTTAGCAGGTGAAAGTCAAAAGTGCTTCTATGTTGCTTTTTCGTTAATGGCATCTGCTCTGTTAAAACAGCTGCTATTTGTTGTTCCCTCTACTCTAAAATACGTATTTTGGTCACAAAACTGATTCTACTAGGTTTCTGAGTGGGAGCATTCCACAGTGAATATCTACATCCACCTTATGTTTCACTTAATTTCTGGACATTATGGATAGTTATCCAGATTTATAAAAATTATATAGAGCAATTTTTTAAATGAAGTTTTATTAGCCACAGAGTAATAGAGACTGAGATCAGTTACAGGCAGCTAGAAGGGGAGATATTTCCCACTGTTAGTCTGACAGTAACTACTAAACCCTTGCTATACCCCACAGAGAATTTAATCAACATCCCTGTAGGTACCTTGCAGTTTTTCTTGTGTTTCCCCTCCTTGCATGGAAAGGCAAAGCAGGACTGGAGAGCTAGTTTTTGATGGCAGGAGACTTTATTTTAGGCCCTTTATGTGTCACAGGTTTCCTGTCCGGTCTCACAGAACTTGCATGAGGTCAGTCCCATGTCACAGTCTCAGCCCTTGGGGTCTCGAAGTAGATTTTGTGTGCCCCATGAGACCCAGAGAGTTTGATCCCAGAGAACAGGAACAAGCCCCACTAATGAGGCAATCTGTCTCTGAATTTCTGCTGCCTTATGCAAAAACTCTACACAGCCCAGTGTTTCATAGCCCTATGTCTTGTCCCTCAAGGTGCGTCGTCTTGGATGGGAACTGGCAATTTGCTCTCCTAATTAACAATGAAGAGACTGAGTTAGGGAGTAGGATGTCCTTGAGAAGGTTCAGACCCTCAGTGTCTGGCCTCCAGGCTTTGCAGGAGTGCCTCTAGCCTTCACTGTCCCTGAGGAGCTCACCTATGAGCTCAAAGGGTCAGCAAGACCAAGATCATGGAAGCATGAGCATGACTCTATAGCAAGGAAGTGCATTCACTCAAGATCAAAGTAGGAGAGGAGAGAGATCTGCTCTGAACCCCAACTACCAGTAACACACCTGATGAGAAATAGATATGCACTTCAAGGCCAAGGGCCAGAGCACAGGGCTTTCTTTCTCTGCTTCACCAGGTTGCAAAGCACAAGCTTAATTTCTCTCTGGCTGACCCCTTTAACCTGGTAGTCCTTGCTGAACACTGGCAGAGCCTCAGTACAGGTATCGAAGGTACTTCAGACCCCTCGGTATTCGCAGAGGTGAGGTTCAATGGCTTAGTCTTTCTTCTTTCTAGGTGCTTTTGTATACCTGAGCTTGAACATACTTGTACCTCTCATGTTACTTTCCCTTACGTTACAAAATAATCATGTTAACATATGGGAATCAGAAAAATAGCAGGTTAGCTGCAACATATCCCCTCAGCAAAGAAAGCAGGTGTCAGTGAACTTCAGCTGGGAGTGTAAGCATGAGGTCAAAATACTTTTAAATTTCCCTTTCTGAAAGGCTCCAACAAGAACCTTGCAAAACTTGCAACACAGACCAAAATTTTCACAGAAGGGCCAATTTTTGATTTGCAATATCTAAATCTTTGACAAACTCAGGTTTCAAAAAGTACAATAAAATAAAACCAGCAGATGCAATATTTGTTTTAGCATCTTCTCATTTTTCAATTCATATTGATATTATCAGTGCTCCTTGTATTTTTATTTTAAGGATGTTTGATTAAAAAAAAAAACCTGCATTGAATAAAACATTTAATTTTGGTTCTTTGATAATTTCATTTCAGATCAGCCCAAGATGAGTGTAAAGACGGCTTTTTGTTGTCTGAACCAAAGTCAAGTACTTTCAAACTCTGGATTTATGAGTTAATTGTCCATTATGTGAGGTAGACAATGTGTTGTCCTAATATTAGATTATGCTGAAATATACAGTCAATTGAAGATTCAAGATGCATTTTGTATTAAGTAAACACCACTTATTACACGCTACCCAATGTCAAGTAGCATTTTCATGCACTGATTTTACACCCATCACCACAAGTGGTGGATTTGGGTTCTTCTCAGAGATGTTGGTTAAGTCAGTCTGCTGAAATTTGGTAGCAAGCTGATGATTATAAACGAATTGAGAGTATTTATTTGAACAAATTAGAAAGTAAATTGGTGTGGACTACCTCGTACAACAGGACTACTTAACTAAGTAAATTTAAAAGAAAACAGAAGGAGCTGTTACTCCTAAATGTGTATTGAATTCAACTTTGTTTCATTCTGTTTTACTTGAAATATATCAGAACTTATTAATTATTGATGGCAGACTAACAGTAACCAGGTTCTGATTATTTCCACATTCAGTTATGTGGTTAATTCACAGAAGTGTTTAATAGGTTGGAAGCTAATGGTGGAAACTATTTCTGTTCTGTTTAAGCATTATTGTCACACTAATTATTAAACTTACATCAGCATTTGGAGAGCCGTATTACAGTATGATTGTAATTTGGTATGATTATTTGGTGTTAAAGGCTTTGAAATGTGTCTTACCTCACACTTAGTTGTTTCAGAAAGGAAGGAATTAATTGTCAACTCTGTGGATAGAGAAAGCTCAACTCTGACCTAAGACATGAGCATTTGTGGTGAGATGTGTTTGTCTAATCCTAAATGCCTGGTGCTGCTTTGAGATTCTCTAGGCTGCTAGAGAAAGCTATATGGGGCTGTAAGACACAGGACCTACAGATCTTTTTCTGATGTCAGTAGAGGATCAGGTGGAAGAACATTGTCAAAACATTTTGGAAAAAGTTACGCTCTAGATTGAGTATAAAATCACTGCCAGAGGGAGAAGATGTATATTGGTTAAATGGACTTGGGTTGAGATAGATTCGTGATTTTTTTTTTTCTTTCTCTTCCACCATCTCACCATCTGGCAAAGAACCTGGTACCCTGAGTGCTGTGTCTGCACCCCTTGCCCATTTGAGGAGGGGAGGGTCTCCTTCTTCCCACCCTCTCCCCAGCACAGGGATCCGAGTAGTTTTCTCACCACTGAGTAATCCTATACACAGGATGATTTTGACATTAGCCTGTTTACTTCTTTCTTACTCAGAGCTGCACTGGAAGACTTAGCGTGAAAAGAAACTACCAGTGCAAAGTGAAAAAATGGGTCTTCGGCTTACATCTTTCATAGCTCAGGCTCAGCACACACAATGAAGTCCCTTGGGTCTATTTTTGTTTTCTTTTTCCTTTTATTTTACTCATTTTCAAACAGCACAAGAATTTTAAGAACGTATAGAATGTCAAAACTGACAACTCTAATCCTTCCCATACAAGGAAAATGGTGTTTCTGCAGCTCCGCGTCCTCCTCCACCTGGATTAGCCATGAACCAACAAAAGCAGTGGATTTTCACTAAGGTCAGGTGCCTAAAACAGGGCTAGGTGACATACGAGACAGGCCAGGTGAGATTAATGTTTTATCTATTGATGCCTCACCAGTGATACCACCATATCTTCAAAGGCACCATGTCACAGCCATCCCTCAGAGAGCTCAGTGCTCTGAAGCTCTCTGGGTAGTTTTAAGTTAAAATAAGTTCATATTGGCGAAGACACTACACACTTCACAACAGCCTCACAAACCCCTCTCCTCTAGCAGAGTGTGTGAGAATTTCAGACCCACATAGCCCTTTCCAAGGAAGTGCCCAACTCAGACTGGAGCTTTGGGAGCCTTGCTGTGTTCACACTCTAGTCACTTTTCATTTCAGAAGCCCATAATCACAGTTAGAAGCCATTTTTTCTTTACCTCCTCTTGTGTCTAGCTGGGACAACATTGGCTGATACAGCAGCAGATGCCACTTAATGACCATCATGGCCAACAAGAGTCAGTCATTAATTTCCATGTCTCCTTTGCGTTACATGGACCTGACTGCCTCTTGTGTTCTCATATTAAATAACATGGGACATTCTGGCATTCCCAAATATTTTATTGGCCAGTGTCCTCATGCAATTGACCCCAACCTTGCAGGTATTCAGCAGCTTCTTAATAGAGAATACAGAGGATAAGTGTTTGATCCAACAAGGGGAATGTACATACCTTTATTTCCCAGGGTTCAGAGTAGCTGCGCTGCCTGGGAGTGATAACCACTAAAGCTGTTGTGGAGTCAGAGAAATTAAACTGTCTCATAACTAACAGACATGACAACATAGCATGCCTTCAAGTTCGTGCCAAAACACAAAAGGATTTTTCATGCCAGTGATATACTTTGGATGAGTTCAGAAACAGGGGACATTGATGGTAAATTGTTTTGTGGAGTTCAGAGGTGACTATGGAAGTACCAGAGTAGCTGAGTTCTTGCTGTATATCTTGCGCTGGGACAGCTGTACACAGCCTCCTGGTGACATCGAAAGCTCCCAGCTTGGTTATCATAAAACAACATCCCAGAAGTACTGCTAAACAAAGCCATCTCAGAACTGAAATTAGCAGAACACTTAAGAAATTAATTTTAGTTTATACAGCATTTCAATACTTTTTTTTTTAGTAAATCAATAACAAGTTTCAGTGGTTCTATTCCTTTTTGCATGCATCAACAAGTTCTAGGACAATTATGCAAAGTTTGACTTAGCCAGCCACATCTCATTTGGTTATATGGTTCTTTTACCTTGGCTATAATGTCCAAAAATGATGGATAGATTTAAAAAAAAAAAAATCTTTATATATAAACAATATTTTTTAAATAAAAACCCAACAATAATATGTAAAATTAGTTGGCCAGTAAATTACTTTTTCATTAGAATAGGGAGACAGAAAAATAGAAAACAGTGTTTATATGCAGGATTAAACACACAGAAAAGCTGAATGCATATATATGTGTGTGTGTGTATTTGTACAAATTAAAGACTTTTAAAATATCAACTACTTATAAAGAAAAACCAAAACCAAAACCAAACTGCACAAAAAAATTGTACTTTTCTAGATAAAACTTGTTACATCCCTATTAAAAGCAGTAACTTTTAAGCACATTTACAAATAATTAGTAAGATTCAGTGTCTATAATCTGAATGAAAAATCAGTATTTTTTCTTAGTCCTCAAAGACGTTTTATGAAACAGCTGAAACAGTGTCTGACAAACCTTTTGTCATTTACTAGTGTGTAAAGTATTGCGAAAAGAAGTAGAACTAAACTGCAGTTGTCCAGCTGCATCAACATAAGACATTTTAGGATGTGCTATTCTTGCTTTCTAGTTGTCATAATTGACCAGAAGCCAGAGTTTTACAGGTTGTTAGGCACTTGTCCATTGGAAGTTACGGAATTTAGGAACCTACCTCAGTAAAATATGATAGTGAGAGAGAAGGCACGCAAACATACCTTTTGAAATCTGGAGCTAATTGATTTCTAAGATTTCTCCACACAGTGTCTTCTAAAAGCAGAGAACATCTGCACTGTCAGCACATCAGGGTCTACACTCAGCAACCTGCTCATGCCCTGGTTCAGTCCTTCTGCAATAATGTCTAAGACAGTTCTGGGAAGATGAAAGACTCGCCTCTATCATATCAGTCTCTGAATAAGTCTCACAAGCTGCCTTCTCTCTGGTCATATAAAGGATTCCTGGTGAATGTGGAACAAGCCCGCCTTTGCATTTAGACACATAAAACTGTCCTTGTTCAAGCCATAATCATTTAGGTCAGCTTATTTGCACAAAAACAGAGTCAGTGCTTACAGATAAGTAAGGCATTGAAAATGCAATTGGAAAGGCTGGAGGGCTTAAGAATTTGCGGTCAAACTTCTGAACTGTCACATAGATTGTTTGGTTTCATTTCTTAACATGGATTGAGTTGTTTGATATTGGGGGAGTGACTTTATTTTGTGGTGCTTCTACCTATAAATAAGAAGTAACATCCATGGTCCTCAATCTAATCAACTTTAGCGTGATCTTTGCAGAGGCAGGAACAACTTTGTGCTGAGTATTTGAATACACACTTGACTTTTTCCAAATGTAGAAGGCAGACTTAATAGGCAGGGCTGGGGGGAAGGAGGGACGAGCAGGGAGGGGAATCGCCTCTGCTTGTGTGGAGTGCAACAAGTGATCCAAGACACACCTCACACAGCAGGGGAACCATTTATCCTCACTTAATTGTCGCTTCCCTGCTTAAGTGTGACCTCATTCTTCAAACTCCACTACATATAAGCAGCAAGCCGGTGATAATACAAACGAGCAAGATTTATACCTTCTCTGGCAGAAATCAATGGCAGTTTGCAAAGCAGCTTTCCAATGAGCTACTTCTGGCAGTTCGACCTCTAGGGTGTGTGTTTGAGGCATATTTGTTTTGAGGGATTTTAAGCTGTAAAGATGTATGAATACTAACCATTCATTTAAATCTCACCTGTCAGAGATCGGTTACCAGGCAGGATGGATCTTGGGCTCTGACTCACTGGGGCTGGCCACACTTGCAACTATATTGAATAGACCTGAGACATGAAACAACTTTTATAAGTTACATGGCACAGTGCTTTTTAGTCAAAACAGGGGGGGAAACCAAACAACAACAAAAAACAAACAAACAAACAACAAAAAACCAAACCAGCAAACAAAAAAAAAACAAAAAACCAAAACAAAACAAGGCACCAAACCAGGAGGAGAGAAAGCCTACCTGATGGTGTGTTTAATAAAGCAGGGAATAAAGGAAAGAGACACAGCACAGAAAAGGGGCAAGTGAAAAGCCATTGCTTCCTTCAGGATGCACAGCAATGTTTGCTGTGGAGGCAGGAACCAAATTCTTCTTTTTATAATCAGAATAATCCACCAGAAATAATATATAATTCCCTGTAACTGAACGGCTGTCTCACAGATGGATGTTGTAATGTGTCCCCTGCTTCCCTCACTTCCCCTCCCTTTCTTTCTTTTCCTCACTGGAAGTTCCTGTAATTGTCACTTTGTAATGTATATTCCAGCACATGGACATGTAGAATGAAGGCTGCATGCTCATTTTGCACTATAAATGATGTGTACTGCCTTGTGTCACAAACAGTAAATCCTTTATACCAAAAGCCTGCTCATTTTCACACCATTCACTTGTTCAGTAACAGTTGTCCAGATTTTTTAATTCTGCTCCTTACACTAATCCAGCAACTGCTGGTCTTAGACAGGTGCAGGGATCAAACAGGCTCAATAAACTGAAACATCTGGCCTGGAAATGATAATAGGCCCTTTTACTCTCCAAAGCAGAGGAGGAATGCAAAGTTTTCAAATGTTAAATCATGCAATTAGCCCTTTTAATATATTTTTTTTTTAATTTAAACAATAGTGTTTTCTATTCATGATTCCATTCGTTGCATAGGTCCTGCTCTCCTCTCTGGTGTAGGAGATGATAGGCCAAAGAGGTCAAAACATCATCTACTAATAAAAGAATAAAAAAACCCAATGCAGACCTGCCTGCCCTCCTTCACAATTGTAATGCTCAATCACATCAAGAGGCCTAGCCATGTGTTCAGTTAAAAACTAGTTCTGTAGAAAAGTTTGGGATAGCCTATGCCCCAGAGAGTGAAGAAATCCCTGTACAAGACCAGTTTTGTGAAGCTGAGTGATTCCCAGACATGTGAAGGTTGATATCAGAACAGAGCTAGTTGCAGACCCTCACGCCATTGCCTGGTGGACACTGGGAAACAGTTGTCCTCACACTCCTTCCAGTGCAGAGATTACTGTGAGAGCTAGACAAAACCCTACAAACTCTGAAAATGTCTGCAGCAGTACTTCTGTTCTAGGTTGTCTACTTTTGGAGCAGCTCTCACCAGATTTGTGCCTGAACCCAGGGCTGGAGGGCTCATCATGTTCTCCTCCAGGCATTATTCCCAGCTACCATCCCTGGCTTGTACAAGACTGTCTCAGTGCCTGTTAGACCAGAATCAAGACCTGCAGAAAAGAATTGATGTCAGAAACTTTTATGATTTTGACTAAAGGGATGTTATCTTTTGGCAGACCATGTACGTGGCCAAGTAGTAGCAACAGGTATGTTCCTATGCCTGTACTGGAAAACTAGTGTATATCTCTTGTTCAAAAAGTTCTCCATATTCTTGATGAAAATGCTTTGGCTTGACTAAAGAGAAGTCTTTTTTAGAAAGTTTCAACAGGCCTCACCTTGACTACTGGCACTCATTAAATCTCATGCGAAAAGTTGGTGTTTTTATCCAGCATCACTGCCAAACTATAGTCCTGGTAACTCTGCGCTGACCAAGTTTTCCTTTATACTTGGAACTGAACATGGCATTCTCTCTTGAGTAAACAGGAATGTTCATCTTGGGCCAGAGAAACTTGGAAACTAGTCCTGGGTCCCACTCCAACCTTTGCCTCAAGTTTCCTGTGAGGTCTGAGTGCTAGATTTTCAGAAGTGCCCTCTGGCTTCCAAAGGTATGTTCACTTCTTCTTACACATAAACCAGCCTTATAAAACCCTTTTGACGGCCCAACTTCATTTGTCAAGAGTCTTCTCTTGAAAATACTGTCTTTTGGCTTTCATGGTTTTTGCTTTCAGAAAAAAAAAAAAAAAGGAATTATAAGTTACACAGTGTACAGACTCCAGATTGCCTACAATAAGGCAACTTAAAACTTACATAAGGCAACTATATGTATATAAATATAATAAAAAACTAGTGTAAGTGTTCCTCCTCCCTTGTGCAGGAACAGATTTTGCAGTGTTCCTGCACTGCTGGCTGTGGAAGTGCAGCCTTAGGGCCAGAGACTGAATGTATCACACGGGCCGTGGTCTGCATTTCACCACATGACTTTGCTCAGTGGTGATGAGCCTTCAGCTAAAAACACCCTACATCACTGTAATAAGGAGAAGCATATAGGTTTCCCTCAGTCACCGTATGTTGACAATCTCTGGCAGCTGTGGCAGATCTGGGTTCTCTTCCTGGAGCTGATAAAAGGGACTCATGAACCAGGCAAGGTGGAACTCAGGGAAACCCCTTAGCTTTCCTGAATTCTTATATAGGTTGTCTTAAAGGGCACAAGACTATAACAACAAGGATCTCTAAACACATGCTAAGTGACTGTTCACCTCTGTTAATGGCACCTGTGTGATGTAAATGAGAGAGAGAGAAACAAACTCGGAGTTAAACGAGTACCAGCCTTGAGAAGCAGTGTCCTTAGGTCCGGGTCAGTCTTAAAGTAGACATAGTGTGAAACTTTATCTCAAAGCAGGGCTCCTGAATTCTGAATTCTCCTTGTGTGATGGACCTGGGACTAGATAGTGAGGTTCACTGGGATGAGAGAGGTGCTGTGCAAAAGAATCTCCATGTGCTCCTCCCTATGGCATTATCCTCACCTTGAAGCAATGGCTGGATCAGACCCTGACCCAGCTACTGCATTCAGCAGCTGAGGGAGTCAGGGTGAAACCCTAAAGGGCAGAATTGCAACAGGCACGTCTCCCACCAGGCCATCAGCAGAAGACATCAACCAGCTTAACACTGTATGCCTTCCTTTAGGAACCAGAGGATGTGGGGTCAGAAGCTTGTGACCTTAGAAAACATGCTGGAAAGAGATTTCTTTGCACACGGCAGATGGTACTCCTGGAAGCCAAGAAAGTCCCTATGATCTTTGAACGAATGATGCAGTTAAGAGAAAAATTCTGTATTGGTATACACACAGCTGATCTCTCAAAAAATTTTAATGACGTAATTGCTGATTAGAATTTTAAAAGTTTCCCAAGTTTTGTTCACAATTATGCTTCTATGATTTGTTTTGGAAAAACATACAGACGAAGTCAGAATTGTGTATACATTGAATTTTCTGATTTTGTCATGTATCAGCTTCCTGTGAATAAGAAAGGCAAAAACTTTTAACTTCTGACAAATTTACCAATTCATTTACTACTACAGGGAAATGAAATTCAACACATCCCTTACTGGTCTCCATGATCAATCTGCAAGTCATATGCCTACTTCAAATAGGTTAAGTGTTCAAAACCAATAGCCCACGGCTAAATTTAAATTCTTTGTGAAGGAAATTTGTGCGTGAGGGATGTTAGTTAGCACAGGTGATAATGTCTAAGAATAGTGCAGTAGAACAGTATAGCCAGTGCAAAAGCCGAGGTAAAAAATAATTACTCTTCGGTCATAGGTGAGGATATAAATGCTCAGCTTCTCTGACCTGGTTAATGGAAGTTGCAAGGTCAAGAAAATTTATCAAAGCTGTAGCAAAGTGTGCTAAAGCATTCTGAAGGAAAAATAAGTCTCTAGAAAGTCATCTTTTACTACCAGTACACAGAAACCAGGCCTTGATTCATTAACACACAGCCCCTAGTGGCACCTACCAGCGCTTGCCCATAATTCTGTGTTTTGCCACATGAACACAGCCTATGCACTGAGGAATTGCTTGATTTCACTTGACTTGTTTGTGGATGCAAAAAACACACTCACCATAAATTAACAAGATCAAGGTCATATTTGTTATTGACCACTTAATTTAGATGTAAAATGAAACTAAGCCAGAGATGCTTTTTGTTAGTATAGCAAAAAAGACCCAGCTAAATTTGATGTGTTTCATGAATTCAGTATTCCTTTTGACATGTTAGATACTCTGGTTTGCTTAGCTCTACCACCATGTCCTTACAAGTCTTCAGTTCAAATGCTCACTTCTAGTACACTAAATCCATCCTATATGTCTGTTATAAATAGGGTACTGCACATACAGCAAATGCAGCCCCCACTACACACCCTTGTATGATCTCTTCAAATAACACGCATATTCTCACGCTATATTTAGTGCTACATCCACGGTAACATATCACCACATCATTATGTACAAAATGTCTTAATGAAAACAAACATTGGAGCAGAGAAATGGGTTTCTTCAGCCTGCGCTGAGGTCTGCAAAGCCACAAAGTCCTAGCAAAAGTTTTATTTAATTCCAAATTTAAAAGTTTTTCCTAGTTTGTGAAACTCCCAAGCAAATTCATATGACAGCAATTCTTTGTTTTAAAAGATATGTCTGATACGTCCTCCTATGTATTTTTAAGCACTCAACTTATCAATTTATACCCAGATTTTCAAAACCCTCCACATTTCTTTAGGAACACCTACATAAATGGAGAAATATTTAAAACCACTTGGCAAATTAAGCTGTAAGCCATGGGAAAATGATGGAAACATTGTCAAATACCTGGCTCCAGCAGCAGATATGCGTTGCCTGGAGATATGCTTTGAGTTCCTGTTGAACATCTCTTTTCTTTGGTAAACTTAGAATCATAGAATCACAGAATAGCTTGAGTTGTAAGGGTCCTTAAAGATCATCTAGTTCCAAGCCCCTGCCATGGGCAGGAACACCTCCTGCTAGATCAGGTTACTCAAAGCCCCATCCAACCTGGCCTTGAGCACTGGCAGGGACAGGGCATCTACAATTTCTCTGGTCTGTCTGTTCCAGTGTCTCACTGCTCTCACAGCAAAGAATTTCGTCCATAAACTTCACCTGTGGAGCAATGAAGCTCCTAATCTCTTCATACCTTTTTTTTTCTATTTTGTTTTTCTTTCAATTTATTTCCACTCTTTCTACCATAACTTATACTATCAAGATTGTTATAAACAACTTATAAAAAAATTACATTGCTGACATTGAATCTAGCAACATGAATGAGCTGTTCAGATAATTTTTACCAATGCATGTTGCCTCCTGGCTTGAACTTTGGACTGTATGGATCAACATACTGGCAACTTGTACACATAGTAAAGATGTAGCAGTCAATAAAAATGGAGTAGTAGCCTCCTTTCAACCCCTGAGTAAGAAATCTGGACCAGGATGTTGCTGTTAAACATTGCATCAACATAAAATAAGTATTGAAAAAGATACGAGCTCGAGAAGAGGTACAACAATACAGTGCTGGCTGACACAGCAGTCTACAAATTGAGGACACCAGCTATTTGTTATTTTTCTTTTTCTTTTTTTTTTCTGTTGTAGGTATCATAGGCTAAAGGAATCTTAGGGTGTCTCAGGGTTGATAATAGCAGGGATATGTGGAAGCTTCCATAACATGGATAACTGGATGGTCAAGAGCATGTTGAAACTCGGCATGTGATGGCAGTAGGGCACAACTGGAGAAGAAAATTATTACTTTGAAGGTGATCAAGAACTGTTGAGACAGAATAAAAAACCCAGGAATGATCCTGAGTTTGAAACATTTAATGCAGCAGGAAACATGGGGAATTGGTGGAGGCTGCATAGGGATTTCTTGTCCAGGGAACGTGACGTTATAAGAAAATGGTCATCACAGCAAAAATAATAAGACAGGATGGTGTTTCTGCAAGACCAGGTGTCCTGAATCTGGCCAGGACAGGGTCAATTTTTGCAGTAGCCAGGAGGGGGCATGGCCAGGACCTGGAGTTTATTCTATACCATCTCACATCTTCAGGGGACTAGGAATGGGCTCTGAGCAATCACATGTGAATCATTTACTTTTTTTTTTTCCTTATAAGCTCTGTCTTTAGTATTGTTGCTGTTACAGTTTGTTGTCTTATTTATTTGCTGTTTTCTGTAAATTGTTCTTAACTCAACCCATGATCTTTACCCTTTGTGCATCCTGTTCTCCTCTCCAGTCTGCTGCTGGGAAGGGAGAAGGAGAGGAGAATAGTTTGGAGTGTTTCAGTGGGAACACTAAATTGGGGGATACCGTTCCTAAACCACAGCACCAGAGAGAATAATTTTGTAGTAAGGAAAGTTGTATGGTGAACAGGAATGGTTACATTTTTCATAAATCATACAGAAAAATGTCATCAGTTAAGGTACTCTTCCGCAGCACCTTAACCCAGCTGAAGTCCAGATGTTTTCTCCCCATGTATCAGCACCACAGTCCATGAAACCTCACATTGAGGTTCTTCAGGGAACCAACCCAGCTGAAAACCAAATCTTCCAAAAAACATCTGTTTGGTCTTGAAGCAGCATGACTCACTGAACTGCCTGACACGCTTGTACCAAAGCACAAACAGCATAAGAGAGGGAGACAGACCAGAGTACTGCAGTCAGGATGGGTACCGTAGCTTCCAGGAGACTCTGGGTATGACATCTTGCATTCACCCTTCCTCCAAAAGCTGGATGAAGAGTAAGACTGAGAACAGTACTGACTGTAGGATAATATGTTGGTATAGTGTTAGAAAAAGCTGCAGGAAGTAAAAATGAAGAGTCATTTTTTAGCTAGATAAATCCTGAAGTGGTGACTAAACATCCATTAAGTGTTACAGGAGAAACAAGACAAGATTTGACCTTGGGCAGGGGGAGGTAAGGAATTAAAAGGTTGATCTGTATGTATTGTTTAAAACATCACTGCTCTGAAAGCAGCAGTGAGAAAAATGGATTTCTCATTCCTATCTGCAGTCATTTGTCTTTATAATTATATTACCTTATCTCTTGTCCCATTATTAATGTTTTCTTAAAAGCCCGTTGTGAAGAATCAGTTGAAAGTCCCAGATTTCCTGTTATTATTATTGTAATTTCTTCTCTTTGGTTTTTGCAAGAAGCCTGTCTTTAAAATGTTTTCAGCTGCTCCAAAAACAACTTAGACTGGGCTTAAACTCATTCCTTCTGGTAGTTAATTCCACTCAGAGTTTTCATCCAGTCATGCTTTTTCCTTAGCTACAAGGAGTTTTATTAGTCACCATTAGCTTTGTTGGCTCAAAAGAAACCCTGATCCAGCTGAGATGGTTTCTAAAATACTCAAAACATTTTTCATGGAGTCTGAGAAGAGATCTTTAAATTTGCCTCAGAAACAAGGAAGCAAGTAGTTCTGTGGAACACACACAGACCATGATCCTGCTAAGAAGCCCAGCTGCTGGCTGCTGTGCAGGGCATTACTTTGAAAAAAAATCTCAAGTAACTCTGACAGTAACCCCTCAAACCTAAAAGCAGGTAAAGAAGAAATTAGAAAATAAAGGCAGGAAGAAGTGTCATGAACAGACATCAGAAATGCTGTCTCATACATTGCAAGATCAAATCACGATAAATTACTTCCATAGACTAATTTAAATTAATATAATTTCAGCTGCATGGGTCTCAAGATGTTCTTTTCCCATCATGACTGAAGAAGTTTTCATAATGCTGAATGAAAAGAAAGCAAAGAAAACAAAGGCTTTCTAAGTAAAATACTGGAGTTCTTTTAACTTTTTTCTCTTTGGCAGAGGTATGTGCTGCCCTGCCAAGCCACTTAGCTGATTGCCCACAACATACCCACACACTCAGAGCTGAGTATCACACTTCTGCAGGGTACAGCAGGGCAGCCCTGATAAAACCAGTATCAACCTACTCTGAGGTAGAAATCTCATCTCACATCCATTTTCTGACCTAGACCTGGCAGCTGCATCACTGACTTCTGCCCAGGAGGTGAGTGGGTCTGGAACACAAAGCCGGTCTAGGGCAACTGAAGAAGCGAACACAGGGAAGCTCAACTGCTGGTTCCCTGTATCAGCCTGTACATAGCACAAATCACAGTCGCTAAGGTCTTATTTCAAAATTTTGTGTAGACCAGCACAGCAGCTTAAGATGGTATTGCACTCCTGATAATTAGTTGCCGTGTCTACTGCTGAGCACATCTTGTGGAAAATCTGTCTTCTGCTTCAGGTTGAATTCAGCACATTCAGCACAGGTATAATTAGCTCTCACTGGTGCCCTTCATTGCAGGCAAAAGCTTGGGATCCATGGGATTTGCATACAATTTGGAAAGGGCTATGATTTAAATAAAAAATCATGTCTAATAGAAGTGCTATAAGAATACTGAGATTTCCACAACATTTTTCAGATATAACTGGGTGCATCATACAGACAGCGATCTGCTGAACTGTACCAGCTTCTTCCATAAGTGTATATTGTCAGACATGAGTACCCTCGTTTGTTGACTACCCTTGATCTGAAAAGCAATAGCACTTTAAGAACACAGAAAGAGATTTGTTTATCAAAAACTGTCCTTCAAACCTTCACTCAGTCTATTTTAGGACAAGGAAAATGCACTATCACTAACCCATTCATATTATGGAAAGAATTCTGAGGTTGTTTCTTGTGCCCTCTGGAAAGTCTTATGTGTGTGACTGAAAATCAAAAGCAGAAGCTGAGCAGACTTAGTAGCTGAAATCGTGTTAAGAAGCTGACCTTCTCACTTTAATATCTGCAATCAATTTGTCCGAACACAATGCAGTATGGGCATCAGTGTTGTAAACTTGTACTCAAAACGCAGACTTCAAATACAGGACTATCTGGCCACTATCTCTCATGTATTTCTAGGGCTTAATGTGACTTCTTTTCACTTCAGGATCCCAGTGGACTAGACAGAGAAGCAACTATGCCTTGCAAGTAAGTACTCAGAGCAAGGAGAGCGGCCTCAGCATTACGTCCCAGCTGCAGAAAGCACACAAAAAGTCATGCACAGAGAGGTCCTTCTGAAAGTCTCATGTTCAACTGCAGCAATTCATTGCAGTCTCTCTTGTGTGTGTGTGGACCTTATTCCCAGATAGCAAAAAGTCTTTGCAGTCTGACAGTTTTAAATTTCTTATCTAACAGTGCCTAGATAAAAGTGATACAAGAATCTGGCCTCTCCTAGGGGTATCCAAGACTGCTACACGGGATCAAGGCTGAAGATCAACCAGTGCCTAAATGATTCTTGATGGTCCTGTTCAGGCCCCTGAGCCTATAGAATACTGACCTAAACATCATAATAAGTAACTCCTGGCAAAAATATTTTCTCTGTTTAAAAATTAGAATTCAGGAACTTTTTCACTTGCCTTTTTTTTTTTTTTTTTTAAAACCTGAAGACAGGCTAGATAGGGAGGAGAACTAACCATCAGTGCCATGTGGAGAGACAGACTGTAGGATCATCTTGGTGCAAAGATCAAAACATCCAGACATGACAAGCAAAGCTTTATCAAACCAAACTTTATCATCTTGTCAGCAAAACATTTTACTCCAAGAATAAATCTAAAAGAGAAAAGTTTTGGTTTGCACTTGCTATTGCTACTCAATGGGCCAGTATTCTAAGGCTTTTCTTGGAATGAACACAGGGGGTTTTGTTTCTTGACCATGTTACAAGCCACAGAGTACAGAGGGATGCTCCATGCTCTATGACTTTAGGACCAAAGGGTTGCGTTCAGACTGCCTGTTATGGCACTCACGTTCAAAAGGACTATTTCAGCTGCCAGCTGTCTAAGGCTGTCAGATGCTGAATGACGAAAGAAGCAGACATTATACACGACTTACACATATAGATATAGGCATTTCAGATATAACCTCTATCTCTTCCCAGTGGTAACTGTGATAGGGAGCTTGCAGTGCTTAGTAGCTAGGGTTGTCTGCACATATGGTTGTCCACACATATGGTTGTCTCTTCTTGACTGGAGGCACACCTCTGGCCATTGTAATCTCTGTGTTAGCATGTCTGTGGATAGCTACAGGAATTAAAGTCACTCCACATCTCTATGCCTCAGTTGCCCCGTCTGCATAACTCATGTCAAATCTACTTGGAGCTGCAAACGTAAGACATGATTAATTAAAAACAGAAAGTATTATAGATCTTCAGACAGAAGGAGCTGAGGGAGTCCAACATGATTATTATTATTACCACAAAGTCAACATCACATATTCAGTGATGAAAGCCTCTCAGAGTAGTAATGCAAACCTATTGTTGGAATTAACACTCCCGCTCAAATTTGATAGTGCCCTTTGTAGAGGATTTTCATTTGTATTCATGGAAAAACATAAATAAGTGCTCAGGCTGGCCAATCTATTTCCTCTGTAACTGGCAGCATTCACAGTCACTTTATTGTATGAAATAATGTCTTGGGTTTTCCTCCCTTTATCTTGCTTGTGCCTGACCTTCCATTAAAAGTTGCTTGGAAACTGCTTAGAGAATAGTCAGTGGTGCTTCTTATTGATATCTTCCTTTTGTGATTTCTTTGCTATTCTATCTTTTTGTATTCCTTCCCTGAAGCTTTTTAAGCTAGATGAAGATGAAAAGAAACAAGAGAATCAAAGCCTAATATTTTTCTTTTTAAAAGGAACAGGAAAACCATCCTCCCTGTATACATTGACATGTTAAAGGAGAAAGAAATGCTCTCCTAATAAATGCGCCAGCAGGTCTTTAACACGTGTCTTATTATCAAGTGGTTTACACATTCTCTTTAGCATTTCAGTAATTAAAGTCAGGATATATAAAGTAAGTTGTGTCCCTAAATGCACCTTGCAATTTCCATTGTGTAGAAATGATGTAAAATGAGAACCACTATTACAACCATTTTTTCAGGGAGGCTTTGTAAGGGTGGTTAGAGCTGTCTCTTAACAGAAGTCTGGAGAAGAAGTGACTCTGAGGATTAGGCGCTGGACATCAGTGATCATCATGGATAGTAGGAATTTAAGCAGCATGATGAAGGAAGGAATTATTCCCCCTCCATCTATTCTTCTGAGTGTACATCTGGAATTGTCTAGGACCTCCCTGGTGAACAATGCAAGCTCTCCTTGGGTGACATGGCAGGACCTGGGGGCCAGAGTTTTCTACCAGCCCAGCCAGAAGCAGGACAGCCTGGGATCAGTCTGGGATAGCCCCAGCCTTGGGCACTGGGTATGGTCAGTCTGCAGCTAGTCCAGCGAAGGACTAGCAGGATGATTAGGTGTATGGAGCATCCAACACAAAAGGAGAAAATGAGGGAGATGTGTTTTTCTGGTCTGGAAAAGACAGAGCAAGCAGGGGAATCTAACAGCGGTCTTCTACCACTGCATCTGCAGTGGTTTATGAACATGATAGAGGCAGAGATATAAATGAAAGGACAAGAGGCAATGTCACAAGTTGCAGCAGTAGAACTGGTGACTGGACATGAGGTAAATATCCTTTATGACATGGCTGTACACACTTGCCCTGAAAAGCTGGTGAATCTTCATCCTTGAATATTTGGCTTGATAAAGCCTTGAGCAACCTGTTCTAACTTTGAAGCTAGCCCTATCTCAAGCAGGGAACTAGACTGTATAACCTTTGTCCAACCTAGACTTATCCTATGAAATTGTGATTCTACATTCCCAGAGAAATATATTTGCTGTGATAAGTTAAATTCAGCCACATTTGTAAGCAGATGATCTCTAGTGGGAAGGCTGTCCACACGTATGTTCAGTAACAAATCTGGAGAGTCTTTTGAGAGGAAGTGATTTTACTCCATAGCAATGGATCTCACTGTACTTTGAGCGAACTTTCAGCCTTCTGCTTTTGGCCATGTGCTTTGCTTGTCTGTACTAGGACATTAAAATGTCTCCATACAGGCCTGAAGGTCTAAATAGTTTTTCTCCCACAAATGTTTTGTCTTTATTCACACTGAGCTGCTCAAGTGCAGGTTAGTGTTAGGACTTGTGACTGTCATGGACAAGTAGCATGGTACTGGAGAGAAGACATAGTAAAGCCTGCATCTGACTTTACTGAAATTCATGGCAAAACTCCGTTTTTGTCTTAATATTTCCACCCTTGTTCACAAACTTCCCTGTAAAACTAATACTACAACAGATAATGAAAATACATGAACTTTACAAATTAAGAGAAAGTATTTATTCTTGAATCTCTGTTCCAGTTTTCTCCATGAAGAATAATGACAATATAACTATGGTTACTATAGTTTCAATGGGTAGTCTTCAAAACCATAACATTTTAAAATGTTCATCATATCTATATTTCCTAATTTTCCTCATTTTCCATGAGAAAGTACAAAATATGACATATTTTTAGACAAGCCTATTTATTTTCTCATACTTATTGGAACCACAGATACTACTTTCATGAAGGTTTCTGACCAGTATACACATTTTAATATGATATAGCATGTAGGAATAAGACAGTAAATCTGACCAGGAAGAAGTCCTTCTGTGAGAGAATCTGTGAATACTTTATGCAGAACTGAAATCAGAAAATGTTTTGGCTTCTTTTTCCCAAATTTAACTCATTGAGTCCTTTATTTAATGCTTCTGAGCATGGCTCTTTGTTGACCACAGTCTGATCATCTAGCAAGCAAAAGGTCACATCAATTCACAGATGTCAACATGCAACTCTTATCTGTTTCAATCCAGAAATTCCAGGAAATTATCACATTGAGTTCTCTGCATGCCCTTCCAGAGAACGATCTTTCAGGCTAATCTGTAAGATAGTGGTTGGAGGCAGATCTACATTAAAGTGTTTATCTCCCAGGAGACAAGTACCCCAGCTCCCTGACTCTTGGAAAATTGTATTTTATTTTTTAAATTGCTCTAGTTTTGCTCTCTTCTATTATCCTCAGGTTTCCCTATAGCTGACTGGGTTACCTCATAATTATTTTAATAAATGGGAACATGGCTGGCAAAAGTTCTTCTCAAAACCAGAGTCCAATTCTGACCTGAATCTGAAGACAGATTTCTACTCACACGAAGTGTTGCAGGTCTGAAAAAACAGGCAGTAATACTTCATTATTTCTATGTATTGGCAGAATATACTTTGACCTTTATAGTACCTTCAAGTATTATATTTTGTGTATACATCCTTTGCAAGAGGAAAATATGAACCTTAGATCTACTCCTCCGCACACAATTGGCAGTATATTTTGTAATAAGCTTTTTTTTTTGCTTGTTTTTTGTTTGTTTGTTTGTTTGTTGGGGGGTTTGTTTGTGTTTTTTTTTTCTTTTCTTTTTTGTAATGAAAACAAAGCCAAGGTCTATTGCAAGCTACAGGCACTGACTGTTATGAGACCTGGTGACAGATTTTGCTTAGTTTGGACATGAATTCTTTTGTGTTTTACTGCCCTATATAGTCACTTTAAGTACCTTCTAAGCACATCCCACCTGGTTCATGACAGTGACTATGCTCAGATCACCACAAAGACACACAGACCTGCCCAAGACCCTGGCAGGACAAACAACTAACATAATGTGAAGGAATAGGACCGGTGTTGGTAGAAACCATTGACCATCTCCCTTCTGGTATAAAATCTAACAAGAAAACACAGAGAATTTATGAGGCTAGGCATGTCCTGCTCCACAGGGCATAGGACTCATGCACTTCATGTAGCCACCCTTTCCCACTGCCCCTTTCTCTCAACCACAGCTACACTACCTCTCCTCTCCTTCCTACTCCTTTTTACTCAGGAACCTTTGCCAAGTCCAGCCTCAGTTTGATCATATCCATCAAGGCAGCCTCTGACTGCGCTGCCATGAGCCATCTGGCAGGTTTTGTGCAGTGGGTGTGCAGTTTACTTCCCCCTAGCCCTCCGTGTCAGCCCCTACAGCATGTCCCATGCCCTTTCCACATGCCTTTGTGTTTCACCAGGACCATCCCACTGTCCTCATGGCAAGCACAGCTTCCAGAGCTCACAAAGGACTCATCAACCTGGGACAAGGATTTCTGTCCTCAAGGCCTTTTTTCTCTGGCTCGTACAAGGTTCTTTGAACTCCAGATTTAGGTATCCCTGCTAATTAATGATCATTTCACATTGTCTTCAAAAGCCATTGGATTTTGATTAGCCAGCAAATAAAAATGGCTTCATTTTCTTCTCCAGGCACATATTTCCTCTGTCTCCTTAGCAATTAATTGAGTAGGCGAATAATAGTCTCTGTGCTTTAACAGACTGTGCAGGGAAGGCAATATCAGCCTGGTCACCAGGAGAACTTCACTGCCATTGAGCACTTAGAAAATCTGATCCCCCAAAGGGAAAGAGAAGCTAGACCAGTGCATCCTATTACATGGAGCCCTAACAGCTCCTGTGCAGCTGGAGCCTTGAAAGCACAGCACACAGCCTGCCTTTGTCTCAGATACTTCAGCTCACTCCTCCATGCAGACCTCAGTTTGGAAGCTGTTATAAGAGGGAAATGGCATATTTTTGTTTCTCTTTAGCCAAATGTGGAAATACTCACCTTTGGAGAAGTCTAGGCCAGCTCGACTGAAGCTGATGAAATGACTCTAACATAACTAGAAGACAGAAATCTGTGACTCAGTGAGATATTTGTTATTACCCCTAAGATGTGCGTTCCAACAGCAAAGTTGTTCCAGGGCAAAACAAGGGCAGAAGTCCCTCCAATGTTTTGTTATTCTCAACACAATGGTTAGACAATGCACATACAAGAGAACAGTGAATGAATATGCCAACCACCTCACCACACATATCAGGTAAAACACAGCATGTGAAATCAAATAGGCATTAAATTTGTCCTGTAAGGGAGATATTGAGAACAGGGAATGCTGGATATCCCCCAGTTCATCTTGATACATTGGCCCTTTTCAAAGTATTGCTAGGATAGAAAACATGCTGTCATGCTTTCCAGTGAGATGCAAAGTTCAGAGGAACAAGATGTAGGAAGGAAAGCTTTCAGCAAGTGCCGGTTTTGAATTCTTGGCCTTGGAGTGTATTAAGGCATTGTATGTATTAAGTGTAAACAGATCCACCTACATATAACCAAATTGACATCAAGAGGTGCTGTACTTGCTTCCACAGCACTTAAAGCAGGCCTTCAGCTTTTATAGGGATGAAAGGTGTTTTTGTCACTACCTTCAGGCGAGACCTGAATACCAAATTCTTTGAATGTAGTAAAACATGTGCAGTAATTCAACAAGCAAAAGTACTTTAAAACACATTCTGGAGTACTTTTTTATTGTTCAGTTCTGTTTGTTGGCTTGTAACAGAAACACCTATGTTTTCATGGGAGGTCAACAATCAGGAGATGCTTTGTTGCCAGTGACAGTTGTGCATCTCTTCAAATATATTAAAATACCAGAAACAAAATGCTGTGAGGCATCTCTTTGAGAAGATTAATGATTCATCTTCAATAGCCACTAGAATACAAGGTTAATTGATACCCACTGGCACATTGTGGGCACAGCCACAAACATCTCCCCTTCACATAGGCTCCCATCTATACACAGGTGGTCAGAAAAATCATCTCTTATGTTTTTCCTCTCTTCTGAGCAGGGATCCCTACAACATAAACTATTTATCTGCTCTGGAGCAGTGTAAAACAAGCTAGTAGCTGTTGTCTTTAAAGGTGTTTGCATTATAAAATTTATCTGGCAACATTGGTTTGCTTTCAACTTCATATTTCTTCATAAACCCTGACAGTATGAAAAATTAGAAGGTGGCCCTTTAGCCTTCTTTTGCAAATTTTACTTCAGAAATTTTCCCATGGTGGTCACAGGCAAGAAAATAGGTAAGACCTTGATTAAACATAATTACCTCCTAGTATTACTGTCTGACTTGAATTCTTAAAAAGGTTGTGGGCTAACTATGGAAATGCTGAAAGTTATTCACAGGATGAAATGAGGCCACAGTGCTCCTGTTCTATAGTCCAGATCCTAACGAAGCTTTTTTGGTTCTCAAGCAACTTTAGGCACACAATTTGCCCCAGAGAAATCAACTCAAGTAACACTAAAACTGGTGGGAAGAAAAATGAGTTAAAAGTAAAAATTATCCTGAACAGTAGAAATTTTTGTCAAGACCTTTCTTGGCACTGTAGTTATAGTTGAAAAGTAGATATATATACACAAGTAAGCATCTGCCATTTACAATCAAGAAATTAAACATACTCATGAGTGTAGCCAGGTTCAGGACCTTGGATAATCAATCCTTCGGGAGAAAGGCAGGCTTCCTTTTCTTTTGTGTTCAACACTAACTGCATTACCAACAATAGAAATTCCAACAGAACCACACTCTGCACCCAGTGAAGAACAACTAGGAAAGATTTCAGCAGATAAACCATGGGTTTGTGCACCATGACTCCCAAAACCGCAACTTTTCTATAAATAATTCATCATCACAAGTTGCAGAATACTGAACAGTTTTGGGTTTTCATGTGACACTGCTTTTATTTATGTCCCCTTAACACTGGAGGATTGAGAAGCTATGACTGAGACAGAGGCCTCATACCTGGTCACTGGCAGTTGAAGCTGATGAGAAAAAAGAAGCACAGGGAAGAGAAATGGAGACTCTGGAAGTTTAAATGACTTCTTCAAGGACAGACAGGTGGCTGGAGGCACAGGTGTGTCACAAAGCAAAAATAAAATTAGTTGTCTCCTGCTGTCTTGTCATGCTCTAAATTCACAAAGCAATACTGCCTGTTTGAGACAGGTGTAATCCTAGAGCATTAGAGTTTTGAATAACTGAAAGGTCCCATTTTCCATTGATGTCCGAACACACTGGCTCAGACCAAAAGTTCTTCTTAAAGGCAAAAAGCACAATTATCAGCTCTTTGAGCCCCAAGCTTTATCTAAATTGTTTAATCTCACCTGCAGAAATACCGTAATTTCTACATTCTTAAAAAAATAACATAATTTTTTTTCCCTGCAAAAAATTACTCCAGTGGATATTACTGCTAATCTGACAAAGGCAGCTGTAAATGCTCTTAGATGAGTGTGACTAGGACTGGTTTATTTTCCCCAAGGCAATCTCGGACCTTACTTTAGCAGACACACACAACACGTTAGTCCACCAAAGACCACGGGAATTCTTGTTGCTCTTCTGTCACTGGAGTGACTCCTTGTTTTGGTTTAAAATATTTGCTCCTGTCACTCATGGATAACAAGTAGATGACCACCTTGGCAATGGACTCATTGCCTCAAGATTTGGAAAGATGTGAAGTGATATTTTTCCAGAGTTTATTGACAATATTTATTTTGTGAGTGCTTTCCATTAGGGAAAGAAAAGAAGAAAGCAAAACTGTGACATGACAAGACCACCTTACCTCCTGTGCTGAAGAGGTATCTTTACTCCTTCTCATTACTAATAGTCACAGAGCTCTTTGCCATTTTTTTCTCCCTAGTCTAACCATGCCTTTGCCTGCACTGAGCTATCTTGGAGACCCACAATCTCCCCTCCCCACCATGAGGCTGTGCTCAGTGCCCAGCAGGCTGCTGTGTCCCAGTCTTCTGCCTCCCTGCCTGCCAGGAGCAGCTGCTGGGCCAGCAGATGCCTCTCAGACCTCTGAAAGCCTCCTCCCAGTCTCAGCCATCCTGGCCATGGGCCAGGAGCTGCTGTCACCACCAGACCCATAGGAGAAGAGGCACGTTCCCCACTCGGCGTGCCGCCCAGTGCCGTGCCAGGTGGGGCAAATGGGAGGGGAAGGCCACAGAGGCAGGAGTTGGCTCCTCACTCTGCCGGCAACAGAGCAGCCTTTCCCAGAGATGCTCCTCCTCATTTATTTCTATTCTCAATCCCTTTACTGGCGAGAGTCACTTTAAGGATCCTGAGCTATGACTGCTTCCTTTTTGTTTGTTTGTTTGTTTTACTGCAAAAAGTAGCAATAACAGATTGGGTTTTTCTTGAAAGACAAAGCTGGACATGGGCTTTTGAATCACTAAAGGCTATATAAGAGAAATGGCCTGAAGTTTAACATAAAATTCTAAGACCTGGCCTTTCAAATCTTTATAGAGTGGACTTGTGTACATATACAATCCTCTAATTGTCATACTCTACTAAGTATCTTTTCCCTTGCAACCCCTAGATGTAGTTCATATAATTCCCTCACCTCCAAAGAAAATTCAGATCAGAGAGGTCACAAACATCCGCTAGCCTTTCATTGAAAGAGAAAGAAAGAGCTAGTAAGAGACAAGAGCTGGAACTGGACAGAACAATTAAATATTTAGCCTGTAGGATGAGCTTCAACTTCAACTTCTCATACTTTTTGCTTTTTTTTTTTTTAGCCCTTCAAAAGCAGAAGTTTGCATCCTTTGTTATCGTCTGATTTAAATTTCACTTTCTCAGTGCAGGAACAAATTAATTTTCCCCTGTTTTCAGGTGGAAATCACTTGGATGTATTTTCTTCAAGAGTCAGGTATCTTCCTGTACTTGTTGGTACTGTCATCTCAAGAAAAAAACTTCCCAGGGTTTATGTGTGTGTGTCCTTTATAATGGAAACTGTGCATTACAAAACTATAGTTTTGTCTGGATTGTCCTATCTACCTATACAATGTTCCCAGATGCAGGGATGGGATGGTAGATGTTTTTAAGGCAGAAGACCTCAAACCATGTTTCTTACCACTGTTGCTGCTGCTACCAGCTGAAAAATGGGACATCGAGTCCTCAGTGCTGTCAGTTGCTAACAGGACTGCGAGAGGAAGAATAGAACTCAAAGAATAGATGAAAGGAGCTCCTTCACTGTGGCATGTTTTTACGATGAGACACCTTTTCATTACAGTGGTGGCAGTGTGCTCATAACTGCAGAAAACAAAATTGGATTGGGAAATCCCTACAAGGTTTACCCTGAGTTGGCTGGAGATCACAAATGTTTTTTTTCTGAGGGGAAAATACCACTCTTTAGAAGGAAAAACATCTCCCATACAAGATCCAGAACGAAAATTCCACAGCATACACTATGCTTAGGACGATAAATCACATGCATAAATTGGAGCAGACAATGTTACAAAACTTAGAGCAAATTATCTTTGAAGCCTCATTCATCCACCTCCAATCAGCCAATGTGAGACCTAAACAAAAAAACCCAGAACAAACAAACAAACAAAAAAACCAACAACAACAACAACAAAAAAAGAAGATGAAAACTCATTTCACAAAGCAAATAAATGTGTTTTGCAGCCTATTCATCAGACTCAGCTCAGTATTTTCCTTGGAAATACAATATTCATGGTTTTCAGTGTCACAGCTGTAAGGAAGTACACATGAATCTAAAATCAGAAGAAAGCAAGATTTGTTTTTCTTGCAGACAGCTCTGACTGGCACCCATCTGCAGCCTTCTCTTATTGATGAGTGGGAAAAAGCATGAGCCATACATGCTACCTTGTTGTTAAAACGAACATAAAAGATGCCCAGCAGCTAGAAGAAAGAGAAAAAGCAATCTCTCTTAAAATACAACTCATGGGTCATTAAAATAATCAGGGTCCCTCTTTGCTGAAGTTTAGTCAGCCAGCTGAGGATCCTACAAGCCAATAGGGCAACAGATTTTGCTTGTGCCTATGGAGGCAGCATCCAGGTGGGTTGAAAAGGATGCCTGATCAGCCTCTGCTCCATTCACTGCTTTTATTGCTTTTTATGCTGGGAGCTCACATGCCAGGATCTCAGGGATCGCAGTAGCAGTTTTGTTCCACACCTGCAGTTACAGAGCTGAGACAGTGTCCACAGTGCTCTGATACTGCAGTTGCAGCTCCCTGGACCTTGGTCACTACCAGGCATGGATCCTGCAATGGATCAAAACACACACCTGGGAAAAGAACAGACAGATTAGAGCAATGGGGTGTTGTTGCAGCTTGTCTGGTTTGCCTAAAGGTTTCCCTGTAGGTGGATATAACCTGCATGATGAGGGTGGTGAGAGAAGCATAGATTGAGCAGCTAGGTTTGGAGGAAAGGGGAGCACCTACACGCTTTGCTGAATTGAAGCTTTAGGACTTTGTCAGGCTATGGAGCACATGAATGTTGACTGAGTCTACGGTGCACACTGGAAGGAGGAAAACACATGACTGAATTAGTGCTGCGGTCAGTTATATGCCAGAGCTGTAACAGTGGAGCTGGGAGGTCTGAGGTGGCAAAGGATAGTGGCAAGTGTGCATGGATTGCCCATTCACTGTAGAGAGCGTTACTCTCTCCTCACCACTCTGCAACTTGTCTCTGCCACTTCAGTTTGTTCTTGGCACATGGGGCAAAAGTGCTGCACAAAACTCACAGCTCCCCGTGGTAAGCCCCTTGGTTTCTCCACCCTTCCCTGTAGGGGAAGGCCATTACCTTTGAGCCATCCCTGGTTCTCACTGGATATAGCCACATGCCCATTGTCACCAGTCTGGGCGCTGCCCGAGGTCGGTGGTGTAGCCAGCCCCCCACTGCTGGGGCTTGCTGCCTGCTGCTCAGCTGTCCCGTACAGCCCCAGGGCTTGGGTTACAGGACAGTTTCTAACTTTGTGCCTGTCCCAAGGCAGCAGGGCAGAGGCACATGATTTTTAATTTATGAGGACACCCATAGAGCTGTCACTTTCAAGGCAGGTGTTGAGAAACTGGCAGTGGGCCCGAGCAAAGAAAAAGACTGACCTCACCCCGAAATAATGGTGGCCAACATGGTCACAGGACAGAGAGCATTGACATAAGCGGGCTTTAAAAATAACTAGGTCATCCCGCTAGACTAGCTCACTGTCTTATACAGAGAAGCCATGAGGTACCAATTCATAGTAAAAGTAGTAGTGTAGATAGCTATTCAAGGGTTTGAACAAATGTGTAGTGTTCTGAGTCATTATTTTATTTAGGTTTTTTAATTCTCCTACCCAAACCAAGTTCTAAGTCACACCTGTAGATGTAGCATCAGAATAAGGCAAGCTTTCAAGGTCCATGCACTGTGGTGGCACCAGATGCAGGACAGCTGTGGTTGTAGATAGTGGTCACTGCCCTGCATTGTGGCTGCAGCCACTCCAGATCCCAGTCACAGCAAGAACCTAAAATGGCTGTTGGACTAGATGATTGTTGTAGATCTCTTCCAGCTGAACTGGTCTAGTTTGAAAATGACGCAAAGGTCACAAACGTATAAATATTTTGTTGTAGGGGAAATATTGTGAATATGTGTTAATAGAACCTGGCCTTAGGAAAAAAAGGAGAGGAAGTCCAGAGAGGAAATTACTATTTCTCTACCTAATCCTAACCTTGGGGAAAATCCTAAAGCAGACTGTTCATTTGAGATGGGGCTGAGTGCTTTCAAACAAATGCTGTATAGCAAAACACACTTCACACATCCTAAGACCAGGACATTTCACTGCAATTCCTAAGAAAGAAACAAGACTTGCCTTAGACAAAAACTTCAAATAGTTCCAATAGTTATGAGAGCTACTAGGCCCATAGTGACTTAGGTTTTGACATCTGCATCTACAGCCACCTATTTCTGGATTTATGGCAACCATTTTATTCTACATGCAGCTGAAGAGCATTTACTGCTTTTCCTGCCCTCTCCAAATCTGCCTGTCATTGGAGACAGAGAAAGCATGATTTTCCCATAGAAAACCTTTTAAATTAACTCTTTCATACCACCTAAATTGTGCAAAGGGAAAGGACAACAAGGAGTAGATACCAGCTAGTGTGCCCTGTGAGAACACAGGCACTGCATGCCCAGGAACACAAGAATTAAATTCACGTACTGGTTAGCACTATCAGTTTTGTCAACAATGTAAGTTCACAGCAAACTTTTCTCAGTCTTTGCTTCCCTTTTCCCTTTTTAAAGGAAAACTGTTCCTCAGCAAGACAATACAGCACCCTTGTATATAGCCAAACAGTTTTTCTCAGCCAAGAAAACAGAAACAAATAATTACAACATGGAAAACACTTGCTTTTGCTTTGACCAAGCATACCTTTGAGTCAGCTGTTAATGGTTTGTCACATGGTGGCCGTTCCTCATCTGGGTAACTAGCGAACGACCATAAAAAGTTCAGTGTCACTGGCATTAAGTTGTTTGTCAAGCTCGTAAGGCAGTTTTCTAAATCAAGACATCATGTTACCAGAGGTCAATAGATTGCTATTTTGTGCTTGATTATTTCCATGCTCCCTCTAAAAAGTACTTGCTAATTTTCAGTTTCTCAGCTAACCCTTAATGATGTCAAAAATGTCTTTTTCCAGTAAGACACCTATTCTGCTGCTTCTCTCGTTGAGTTTTGGCATTCCTAGCTTGTCACCCTAGGAAAGGGCAACAATGTATTCCATGTACCATGTCCAATTTAATTTTTCCATTGCAACTTGCATCATGAGCATAACTCCTATGTTTTGAGTTGCGGAAGACTTCAGTATCTTGAGTAGCAAAAATAGCTAAACCAAACCAGGAGATTAACAACCAGTATGCATTTTAATGTGCACTTTTTCTTTGTTTGTTTGTGTGTAGGTTAAAAAAAAAAAAAAAGGAAAACCCTGTTTCTGGCAGTCATTTGGCTGTAAGTAGTGTGCAGCATTTCATGACAAATTGTAATTGATAGGCCAATTAAAGAAGAAATACCCTCAACAAAGAAGATTCTATGAGCTGAAACATCTTATCAAAGTGACAGGCCACCTAATTAGCTCTAAATGGAATTAGGAGCTTGCTCCATGTTTCTTTTCCAGTAATATGGCCATCCCAATTACCCATATCCTCTTTCATTCATTTTGACTGCAAACAGCTTTCCAATATAATAGATCCTTTCTTAATCAGTGTACTACAGATGAGATTTGACAAAGCCTTGCTGACCATGCTGTTGTTCTAAGTTGGTACAATCCTCTTTGGTGTTTTCTCTGTTACAACACAACAGAGAATTATATTGACCAGCCGAATGACTATAATTTCTGCACTGGTAACTAGGAAAAGAATTGCCCAGTAAAAATATCATTCCCAGGCATGTCAAAGAGCTATTCTAGGCTGCCACAGAGCAACAGTAGAGTCTACAAGGTGTAGACCATGTAAATTCTGAGATACCTGTAATTTGTCAATTTAGCCCAATCAGTAGACAGTTTGGATCACAGCTGTCCTAGAAAGACTGGGGGGTCTTTTAGTGATCTTTTAGTTGTTTGGTCTCTGTGTGTTGCATTCAGAAAAAGGAAACAAAACTGGGCTTTAATAGCTCAGCTGAAATAAACCCTGGCCAGTGTTTTTGACCCTGCATCAAGAGGCAAATAAACAAGATGTACAGAGTATATCAAAGTCTTGGCTCTTCAAGTTATCAACACATTTGGTGGTGATGATGGTCTAGGCACAGGAAGATCAAATCTTATACGTAACTACTATCAGTCCTAGGCTCCATGAGAATATTTTACCAAGCGTGAATGACTTCTGTAGATAAAATCCATCTGCCTGTCATATTAGTGAAAACATAAAAGGGAGGAGTCAGTTAAGTAGTTCTCACAATACTGTTCCATAGCTTGGAAAATGACCCACAGATGTCTTCAGGCACAGCTCCCTAATTTACCTGTTAAGAAGAGCAGGACTGAATACGGTGCTTCCAGTACTCAGTGTCCCCTTCTTTATATCATGTCTAGGGAGAGCGGGGGCAGGGGTGTGAAATTTGGATTGAACTGCTTTCTTAAATGGCAAAAAATGAGTTCTGGGCAAATTCACTAAAACCCCCATACAAATAAGGGATTATTTTTGCTAAACCTGATCATGGTTATGAATCAATAACAAACAACTCAGGCAGATGGGAGCATTGCATATTGGAGTTTTGTACCTAAACATAAATAATCCCCAAATAATAGCCATAGTTGCTGGGAAGCTCCTTGAACCTTCATAGTTATCCCCATTATGTTACAGGTTAAGTAGGTTACGTGTTCGAAGGTAACCTACCAGCAGACATCTTGATTAGATATTTCCAGGCTGACATCACCCACGCATTTCACTCCTTGATAATTAATTCTATTCAGCGCATGTATTGTTGTAGTCACATAAAAGCTTGCATTAATATCCTGACATCCTTGTTAAGACTGTACCAAATTTTGCATGAAAGGAGGGATTCCATCTCTTTATATTTTTAGCAATAATATACATTTACTACTCAAAGAACAAGAGCTTTAGTTTTGGAAGGGCATGGTATTTGCAAGCGAAGATGCTCATTTGTTTGATGGAAACACTAATGTAATTTCAAGACTATGTCAGACAGAAGACCTGAATTATTTTAAAGCTCTCTGCCATTTTCTAACTATATGCTGATATAAAGTTTGTATATATATTATGGGTATGTTGATTAAAACCTGTTGTACAAAAGTGAAAACATACTTATGTATGTTCATGCTTATTCTACTCTTCCATGTCTAATTGTCTGGCAATTTTAGTGGAAAGATAAGAACAGTATGACTGATTTAGAGGAACTTTCTCTTCTTGTTCTTAAACATCTTTCTTTACTATTAATGCAGTCAATGAAACAGTAACACTAGTTTTGACCCCAGTGCAGGATGCAAGTGTTCTTCCTGGAACAACATCTGTGAGAAGCTCCAGCTTCCCTAGTATTGCCCTCAGTTTGCACTTAACACTTCCCAGTATATCTAGTCCGCCACTTGCTCTTGTAGTCACTGAAACATCTTAGTTGCTAAAGAGCAATCTTATGGAAGTGCTTTCTAAAATGAAAATTCCTTCTCTGGCCTATCGTATTTTTTCCTAACTCTTTCTTTTTTTCTCTAATCCTCACAATTAGGGATATTTTCAGCTCAGATTATTAATAGGAGAAGGATACAACATAAATATCAAAGGTAATGTACGCCAAACTAGGTCCAGAAGACTTTCTTACTATCATGACAGACATCATCCAGCCAGCTGGGTGGTCAGGAAAACAATGAATCTCATCCATGCAAATCAGATGGCCTGGAATGCCTCATTACTCAGAGTCTGCTCTTCTCCTTAGTCTTTACTCATCAACATCTGTAGTTCTTCATGGTTACATCAATGGACTGTCTTTTTTTTTCTCTATTGTTTTTCCTTTTCCTGCATACCTCTGAAGTCAAAAGATTTTCAAAATGCCAGACCATGAAATCCCTTTGTCCTGTCTACCTTCTGAGGCTACTCTGTCCCTTTCAGCACATTCAGGGCCCTCAGAATCCAGAGCCACAGGGTGCTCAGTAACCTGGCAGTGCATTGCTGAGTGTTGCAGTGGGTGTTCATACTGAGCTTGATGCAAAGTTGCACTGATACTAGCAGAGTAATAAAGCACATTCCAATTGTTAAAGGTGGGTGATTACACCAGACTCAAAATTTGAATTCTAACCAGGAGGAACATACAGAAGTGTTTCTACTTAATTTCCCCAATACACAGAGTGTTCAGATGTTCATAGTTCAGTTGCACATGGATGTTCAGATGTTCAAAGTGTTGATAGGGTACAGTGCTCAATGTCCAATACAGAATTAGTTCAGATGTGCAGAATTAGACTCAGAAACCTGCAGTACATGCTCCTCTGCAGATATTTTACTTTGTTAAAATACCCTCTGTTTCGTTAATTACATCAATCCGCACTGTGCTTGTACGAAAAGCTTTGCTCAAGGTGCTGTTACTCTTTAACACCTGCTATATCCCTAAGGATTGTGCATGAGTCAACTGTTACCAATTCTAACGCAACAAACTTGTATTATTAAAAAACTCATTTCATTAAGGAAACATAAACAAAAGTTGTTTTGCTTTCTGTGGGAACCAAATCAAGGTCAGAGATCCATTCACTGCCTTGAGTAGCAAAGGCTACCTCAGAAAGCCAACTGCCTAAAGTGCTGTTAGAAACATTGCCTCTATCTGGAAAGTTTTCTTGGATTTCAAGAAATACTTTTACAAACAGATCATTGTGGTACTTCTTTTATTCATAAACATCTGAATTTATTTTAAAAAACCCAAAAACCTAACATCTCTAGGAAGTGATGCTTGGGAAGATAAAGTGGAACAGATATCTCTCAGTGGAGATCTCGTAGACTCACGTTTCACAACCCTGTCTGTACTCATTAGTTCCAGTTGCTAGAGGGTAAATGGACTTCCCATTAAGTGTAACATTTAGCTCCCTCCCCCACACTTTTTATCCCACTCTGTTCCGCAGAGGACAACTTGGTACAAAACAAATACAACTTGAATAAAAGACTGTGTTTAGATAAGCCAGGTAAAAGATTTTTTGCATGCTACAATGAGATGACAAGTAGTGAAGGTCTCACAAATTAGTACCATCCATAAGCTAAACACACAAAGATATCAATAGAACTTCATCTGGGGAATTAATATGAGAGATTTTCGGAAATAGGGACAGCAATAGGTGTGAGATAACATTACTCATTGTATCTCTAAATTAAAGCATTAGTGGCTTTTTTATTTGGTGAAATACATCTTGAACATTTTAAATGTTTTGCACCATTAAATAAAGCATGTTTCCTGGTTTTGTGAACTACAATCTTCATTACTAGAAGCATTTCACTAAGGATTTAGGTCCCTACCTATTTAAGAAAGCCCTTCCTTAAGTGCAGGTAAATATAGAGATACTTATGCATGTGATTAGGTCCTTTTCTCAATTGCAATTCAGCTTTTAAAATCTAAAATACCTGTTCATTTTGTGCAGAAGCAATTAGCTGTCATCACTTCTTGTAACTTAATGAAAAGATAAAGTTTGGTTTGTTTAACACATGAGAACAGACTGAAGCTGTTGAGAGCAGCCAGGTTGGAATGGTCTGGCAGGGAACAAGCTATCCTGGTCTCAGCATTTCTCTGGGAACCCTTCACCTGTAAATTTGGACATGAGGCCAGCCTCTACAGCATTCAGCAGTCATTACATCTCTGGGCTGCAGCCCAACAGGGAAGATGAATCAGTGGTTTCAACCTAGGTGGCTGTGCATGGCAAAAATACCTAGCATTAGCTGATACCCTTGATGACAGAAGTCATGTCAGAAAGAACTAGGACAAAAGCAAGCAGGAAAACAAATAGCCCAGCACAGAATCCCACTCTCCTCTTAAAGGGAGGGGGAGGTGTAAAGGGAAAAGTTTCTGGAGCAAGTTATACAAGTCAGCATGGCAGGAATTGGTGACAGTGTCCAGACTGTATTTTTTAGATGCACAGTGCCCAGAGAAAACCTTAGACAATATTCTACACAAAGTAGAATTCTGCACAAGGAGAGAAACTGAATACAACACACCATACAGGCAGTTTGGTGATATCAAGTGTTCCCTGACTAATTCTGAGATATAGCTGAAAAACCAAACAAACCATGACAATGAGAAAAACCCCAACAAAACAGACCCAAAACAAACAAACAAACAATCAAACTGGCCCTGTGTTCCTGTGGGACAAAGAGGGAGCTAGTGACTTGATAACTTGCCCCTAAATCACCTAGAAAATCTTCATCACAAATTAAAACAAAAGTTCAGAACTACTAACTTTCACCCCCACTGAAGTCTTGTGACTGAATCCATAAGTACAGCCAAAGTCTAAATCTCCATTAACTTGCCATGAGATGGCAAGGATATGGAATAAAAAAGCAACAGCAATTTTCCTTTCCACACCATTGAGAGAGAAAGGAAACTGGTTCCTTTGATCAAATTTTAGTCAAAGAAACAAAGTGTTTATGGCTGATTGTGAAGGGACAGTCAAGAAATGGAAAACACCAGCTATTAGATAAGCCTCCAGCTCCTCATCTAGCTGAAGCACATGTTACCACATCATCTCTTGCACATTCCCAGCCACCACTAATTAATTACTTGCAGACCTGCCTTCTTTCCCTAAAAATGACAGATGCTGGTGGTCTGCCCAGATGCATCCCCCTGCTGTCCCAGCCTCCGCCTGACTGCCCCTGCAGGAGGCTGGCCAGCATGAGTTAAGCCTAAGATTCTCAGGATTCCCCACAACATAACAGCAATGCTTCAGAGAGTTTCTGCAGCTTGTTATGGAGAATGCCGTGCATGGTTACTGGAGGGTATATTTTCATTTAGTCTGAATGCTTGGCACCCTCGGACCGTCAACAGAAGCCTAGGTAGAAATAGATGGAATTGTTTACTTGCACTTCCAGTGATGAAAATGATTAGTCAATTAACTTTACTAATATACGGTATCCTGTTAGAAGATAAGATGTCGACAAGCAAAGCTAGTCTCCAGGTCGTGTCAAAAAGAATAAACCCTCTGGCATTTACTCTGATTTATGGTGAACTATGACAAGTATGTAAATTATGAGAATTCCCTTTTATGTTTACATTTGTGCATTTTTCTTTGGCTATTTCTGATGATAGGCGTATTAGTGCAGCTCCTTATAATTTGATCTCATTGACAGGAAAGCATTCAGCCTGGAGAGACATTCTGCAGCCCCAACTTCCTGTACCACAACAGGCTAGGGACACCGTGTTGGTAAATATCTTCAAGGGGAGAATGGCAGCTAAAATTAGCCACAGTGACATTGCTGGGATCACTGGGGGAAAAAAAAAAAAAGATCCAAATGAAAATCGTTTATAATATGAGACAGGTTCAATTGGTTATTAGGTTGATTTAAGTAGTCCAGCTGGACAATTATAGACAGCTATCAATTCCATTACATAACCATGAAGCAATGTCTTCATGAACTTCTATTTGTGCATCACTGTATCTATCCAGAATATCTAAATCTCTTTTCAGTTCACTTGTACAGGATAGCTTCTGGGATATAGTCCTTCATGTGTTATACACACCATATAATATAATTTCTTGGCATCTCGAGTCATATAGGTGTTTCAAGCTTCCTTCTTCTGAATGGCCAACTCAAGAACCAAACATAGTATGAACATGGATAGCCTGGACCAGAGGTTTCCTTTCATTTTATGCAAATACAGCTTCACCCTTTCACTGTGCTTCCACCCTCCTGGGTGGTTTTACTTTCCCTCCGCTAATCTGCTGCTCTCATTCTAGCAAAGGAAATAGAGCCCTACAGAACAGGATTGAGCAACTCACACACATCTAGCTGAGTGAAACTGTTAAGGAATTAATTTTACAAGCACTCTTTGGGTCAAAACTGCCCCAAACTCTCCGTTTGACTCCTCATGTGAGGAGGCTTCCCACAGGAACTCTGTAAACTGTCCGTGTCTTTGATTTCAGTGGGCAGTTTTGGTGAAGAGTAAATCCAAGTATTATGCTCTCCAGAGAGCATGCTTTAGAGATTTGCTCTGAACATTCTTTTTCCATCTTTGGCAAGAGTCACTCATTAGAATATCAAGAATCCTTTCAGAAACCAAAGGTGATTCAGTCCAGTTGATGGCTAACACATAGTCCAGAACATAAAGCGCAACATCCCTATTCTTGTCCGTAAGACCATAAAACCAAGAACTGTCTATATCTTTCTGGCCATTTCTGTGCATCCTGACATCTTGTTTGCCCTAGCACCAGCAACTGTGGCCTAGCAGCAGCAGCAAGCACATTAGTTGGACTTGATTCCAGATGGAACCTCTCGCACACATCTGCAAAGAGGTTAGAAGGGGGTTCAAAGCATGTCCTACCATAGCATAGGCAGAGCAGTCAGCTGCAATTTAGTTTTTTCTGTTGGAGTCTACCTACAAAGGTCTCCAGTCACTGGCATCCCCAGATATCAGCTGTGAATAAAATTGCACATCTCAACACCCCCAAAGCTTGAATTCACATCTAAATTTTGAGCAGATCCACAAGGGTAAAAATGACGCAAAAAAATCTCTCACCAGAGTGAATCTTGAACATTAGCATAAACACTAGTGTTTCCACTATTTTCAGTAGAAACGTAGACTTGTTTTCCTAACTAAACAGGGTAAGTCACATTCTTGAAGTTAAGAAAATTAGCACAATTTCTTCAGAGTACAGGAGTATTTCCACAGCAACTTTCAGATGAGTGAAAGGGAAGAGAAGAGGCAACACCATTGGTCTTTGCCTTCTTGAAAAGCTGCCACATCCTCCAACTAGTGGCGTCCTCTCTGCCAATAACTTCACAGGAGGTCCACCAGTTTTGCTGGGGAAACTACAGAACACAAAGCTGTTTTCTTTACCATTTTTTAATTGTGGTTGTCTGTGCAAAAAAAAAAAAAAAAAAAAAAGGTAAGCTTTTGAAAAATTTGAAAGAAACATTTTCCGCATGGAAAAATAATTTCTGTTGGAAGAAACAGTGAAAGAATCTCTGGTGTCTTTTTCTTAAAGGGCATAGCTGCTATACATCAGGCAACCAAACTTCTCTCTATAAAAGTTAAACCTTTCACATGACATTACCCTACTGGAAAACTTGCAGCTTTGCATTATTAACTTCCTCTCTTCCTTAGGTCAAATGGCTTAATATTGTGAAATACAAAAATATCTCCATGTACATGTTCATAAAGTCAAACAGTATTAAGTATTAGATCAATTTTCTTTATTTAAACCCAAAGAGCACATATACAGACACGAAGTTTTTAGGAAGAAGTGATGTAAACAAGCACATAAAAGACATTATTCTTCTTGCAAAGCTTTAATCTTTTGTATTCTTAAACCAGCTGGGATTTAACACCAGTATTTCCACTAGACTTGTTTTTCTAACTAAACAGAATAAGTCACATTCTTGAAGTTAAGAAAATTTTCTTTTGGTTACAAGTAAGTAGCTCACATTTACATTTCAAACTCCAGTTATTAGAAAATCAATAACTACAATAACTGAAAAACCTTTACAAGGACTGTTACTTCCTGGGGCTTCAAACATCCAGAAACTTTGCACTTCCAACTCCATCAAAAAGCCATAAAAAATTACCCAGGGCATCAAAAAATACATTAAGTATGTTGAAAAAATTAACTGTTTTGAGCCCTTGGTTTAACTATTTTAGGGTTCAGTTGGTCACATAGCATAAGAACATACTGGATGCAGGAGGGAGATACATCCTATTTTATTAAGCAGCGGCTATGTCAGAAGTTGAAATGAAAGAGGAAACAAACATTTTTCCTACTCTGGAAGAAAAACAGCCATTATCACGATAATATAATTTATATATTTCCCTCCTTTTCTTGATAGAAAAGAACAAAGCAAGACTTAAGTTACTGATCCTGAGAAGTACTAGGCCTTATCTGCTGTTTAGGAATATCTGCACAAGTCACTTGGAGGCATGTCTCTGCAGGTCCCTCTGTTCCTGTCAAATTCCTAGTAACAGAAACAACGTGAAATAAAAAAGTGAGCTCGTCATATGTGCTCATTTATCCTACTGGGTCCTGAGAATGGTAGCATGAAGTGGGAGTAAGGGCTGGGGAAGTACCCATCACTGGGTACAGTCACAGTCTTTTTAAACATCCAGTTCTCACCCCCTCCATGGATAAGTCACATGCAATAAGTCATGGGGTCAAAATCCTCAGGAGTCAGCAATGTATGTCTGTCTTAAAACCATTTTGGAGGCGGGCTAATGGCAGAGCCTGCAGGATGCAGCCTTTGGATATGGGAAGAGCCTCAGAAGTAACAGGAGTGAGATCTTCCGCAGAAGCCAGCCTGTGCAACAACCCTTGGTAACTACCGACCGACACTAAATGAAACAGTCTCTGCTCTGAGTACACAGCTTATTTCATACACACCTGGCCATGCAGCAGTGTGTACAGGTGGGTGTGTGTGCACACGTAGTACTTCTGAGATATCGAAACAAAAGCCCTCCGCTGCACATATCCTGGAGGAAAAGATGACAGAACAGATGTTGGATAAGTGTTCATTGTATTGCATGTAGCAATACTGTGAGATACCCAGAGAGTCTAATGATCAACACAGTCGCTGAATATATGGGAAGTAGAAATTATTTTAGCATAATAACTCTAAACTGGAATATATGTAATCAAACTCTGTAAAACACATCTAGACTTGCCTGCTGCTAAGAACAGCACCAATATGAACATAAAGCAAACTATATTAATTATGCATACACTGCGGTTAAGACCAGGTTGGTGGCTATTAATTTTAAAAGACAAAGTATGTCATGCAATCTTATGTTTTATAGACCCAGCTTAGCAAAATATCTTATCTTTGAACCTGGGCTTCTGCCCCAAGGAACAGTTTGCTGAGTGAAAGCCTTGCATAATTGGAGCCAGAAATGAGAGAGTTTCAGAGGCATAAGATGCTCCTATAAAACTGTAACGCTGCAGGACAGCTATAGGCACCTCTCCTCTTACACAGGCAGCTGCTCCAGAAATACTCACTTGTTTACTGCCGGCAGCGTGCACACAAGGAGCGCACTCCTCCACTCCTGCGCCGCATGTAACGAGGGGGTGCGTGCCTGCCGAATCCTCCTGTCAGCAGACCTTCTCAGTTTTCACTTCTTCTTTGTTACTTTGCAAACTCTCAGCTATTTTTTCCCAAGCCGTAACACGGGGGCTCTTAGAGATTATTGCCATTCTCCCCCTGCCTGTCATACACCTTGTTTCCAAGTATGGTCACTATGAGGAGACTGTCGCTTGGAGCCTTTGTGGAAAATTAATGGCAGACAGGAAAGGGCAAAAAAGACAGGACAGATGGCTCTGTCACCACCACCAGCCTGATGCCATGAGAGCTCTTCAGTGCCTTTGCAAATGCCACTCTGTTCCACAGACTTACTCTGAAGTTGATCCAATCGCAACCTTGGCAGCTGTCTTTCTTCTTTTTTATAAGATTTTTCCTTGTCCTTTGACTTCCCAGGCTCATCCACGTGGCATATTCAAAAGGTCAGTTTTTAAATTAGTGACCGGGTGCTGACGGTCTGAAATACTGTTTAACTATAAGCGTATTGGCATCTTGCTAGAAGTGGTGTTGAATAGTGTTGTTAATAGGGCTTGTTTACTTGTTGGTTAAAATCCAAATCGAGTCAGCTGAGACTCAAAGATGCAATGAGTAAAATTCTAATTCGAGGAGGCAAATGGAGTGATGTCACTTTATTCTTTAAATTACATTCTGTCTAGTTTCACTTTCACAGTGAAACACACACCCGTAGTGTATTGAGTGCATATTGGAAGCACAAAGAGATGCCTCTCCTTGTGCGAGCGGTGCCAGACAAAATGTGTTTTGGTTTATGCACATACTAAAGTAAAGATATGACTAGGATTTTATGTGTTAAAAACACGATGAACTTCAACAGAGTAAATAAATTCTGATGCGACACCAGGCCATGCAGAGTCTGCAGAGAGAAAGCTAATCCCTCTGAAGAAGCAGGGCTATGATCACTAGTTATGTCGTTTCAACCTATACAATTATAGGAAAAGTTCTACATTGCACACATTCCAAGACAGTTTGCTGTTACACAAAAACAATTCATATGCTTTCAAACCCTGACGTGTTTGTAGAATTTGGTTAATTAGGAGAACATTTCCAGGTTTGGGTAAAATTTTAAAAAATGGAGAGTTACCCTGATGACAAGAAAGGCTAGTTCTATAGTGTGATTTGAGGTGGAACCATTTGTCTAAATCTGAAAATGTGTCACTGTCCCCAGTCTACAAACAGTATTTAACTATGACCATGATGTGAAAAAATATCTGAGATCTTGTGTACGGTGGGAACATTAATGGGAATTCTGAGACAGAAGTGAACAGATCATCACTCACAAGGGATTCTTGCCATTCCTGTATCTCTGATGGTACAGGCTGTTTCCCTAAACCCAGGTTTAGCCCCTACTTGATATCAGCTTTTCCCATGATGGTTTTGTGTCGCACACCAACACTACTGAGTACTGGAAAGTTTTTTGCTGGAAACCTAGCTGTAGATTGCTTTCAGGAAGACAGCTGACACCCACCTTCTGCAGTGGAAAGAGTTTTCTCTCTTGCTGTGAAACTGGGTTAGAGTTGCCATCATACCACTGTATCATGGTCAGTGATGTCATTCCTTATGGAGAAGCCTGCTATTCCACAAGCACAAACAGGCTAATTTTGATTGCCTAATCAAACTCATCTTCAAGCCTGATTCAATGAAGAGTTAGAATGTCGAAATTTTAATATAAAATGAAATTCCAATATGGGAAAAAATATTCTATAGTGATGCTTTGCAACTATGTCTGAATATAAAGTGTTAAATGAATTTACATGACCTGTCTTGAAAATGGACCTGAAATAACTGAGCCTGCTATGCTGTGGTGCCGAAGCTGCTGGCACCAAACTCTGTGACGTTAATGCACCTATCAAAGACCACTTTGTGATAATCTGCAACAGGGGTAAAGTCTGAATTAATGTAAATAGAAGCTGAATAGGTATGCAGCAGCAGGATTTCAGAAATATTAAGGATGAGGCACTCTTCCTATCATAAAGCAGTCATTGATTAGTTTTCTAGATTCACCTGAATCGTTCAGTATTCCTCCTGTTTCTTTGAGAAAGATGTAGCTGAGTTACACTGTTTCCAACAGACTTCACTTCTACTTTGTGTTCAGACAGATTAGAATGAGAGTGAATTTTATCATTCGTCTTTACAAAGCAAGACAGTGTGCAGTGACAATATCACTTATGGGGTTAAACAGGGAAAGGTACAAGTTACTGTATGTCTGTTTAAAAAAAAGGTGGCCCTACCTTGTCTGGGCTTCACTGATATGTTAGTGCTCAATGCCACAGACAACAAACATGCTGCTCAGCTGCAAATCCCACTGTCAACATCACTCTTGAATCTGTTGTAAGCAAAATGTGGTCTCATAGTCACCCACTTTCAGGTCTGGAAACATGTGTTTGTGTGTTCTGCATCCTGTCCTGGCTTTAATCAGAGCCTGAAAGCAAATAAAGGTTGCTGAGAAGGGTGTAAAAACATAACTGCTCTCCAATATTCACGCTTGGTAGTGGACATGCTGAACATGGGAGGTGCCATGCTGCAGTCCTCCATGAAGGAACTTTGAATTAACATGTGCGTGTAATTTCATATCTTATATTGACGAAGCAGGCAGCTTCCACACTCCCTAAATTCACTGAGGGTCATAATCTTTTCCAGGATGGAATAGAAATATCTACCTTCCTTTCCTGATAGATTTATTTCATGATCACTGTTCCTTCTCATTTATCTTGAAACTTTCCCTAACACATTGCCTCTACTCCCCCTCTTTAACTGGTCAAGCAATTCTGTCCTTTGTCCAGCTGGATGACTTAGCTTTCTCAACCCTGACCTAGATTTGGCATTTCTGCTTGTTGTCCTTGCAGAATATAAATAATAAAATGTAGTCATGTCCTAGTTATAGTGGCTGGGACCAGTTTATCACTGTGGGAATGTAACTGGAACTGTGTATTCTATACCCTCTCTGCCATTTATCATGAACTGTTAACGATGCATTGTTCGCAACAGCTGCCCAGGACACACCTGACACCTCAGGCTATGAACTGGGTGCCTCAGAAAACAGAGATAAGAAGGTTCCCTGTCTTCACACCAATGATCCAGGAGTCATTAACACCTTCACACCCAACCTGAGGGGTCATGTCTGCTAATGGGCCATCAAGTAGACCAAAAATATCCTGTGACTCACTGAGTAAACTGCCCATTGTGAAAACCCTCACCCTGGGAGAGGTACTGGGTGTTCCTATCTGAACTGAAGCATATATAAGCTTGGGGTTTTGGAACTTGGGGCACTCACTCACTTGTCAGACTGAGAGGAGGACCAGAACCTCAACAGGACTGCAACTACCACTCTTAACCAGACTGCGACCACCGACCTTCTAGAAGGAAAACAGGTTTTCCTTTTCTTTTTGCTTTGGACTAAGGGGGACCACGTGGTGCTCAGCACAGGGGCTGGTGAGCACCATACTGTTTGTGCCCCAGGGGGCTGGGTTGTACAACTGGGTTTTGAGGGCTGAAACCAATTTTCCTTTGTATCAGTGTATCCATTGTAATCTTTTTATTAAATTGTAGTTCTGACTTCTAAACTCTTTTGAGTTGGATTCCTTTCTCCTTCTGGTTTACTTTTAAACCAGCACAAGTCAACAGCAGACAAACACAGGACTTCTGCTTTTGCACATGGAAGATTTTGTTCGCGTTTGCACCTGATTGATATTACTTAGACATATCAAAATGCATGAGATAATTTCCTACTACTGTGTTTCCTTGTCAACAAGTGCTACAATCCCTACAGGAAAGTTATGTAATGATGAATGGGAGGAAAGAGTCCCCTGTAATCTCCACAGGAGGACAGATACTGTGCCATTTCTTAGCTTCTCTTTCAAGTCTCAGAAGCACGGCCTTCTTGGCCATGTTCAATTGTTATTCTGTGTTCTTTATATGGCAATAATTATATGTCACCTCCATGAGATTTCACTGGGATAGTTGCAGATGGAATTTAGGAATATCAAGTTCTTAGGCAATCCACAAAGCCTAACGTGAAGTTACTTTTTCCAGGCCGCACGCCTGAGTCAGGTGCTTGATGGAGGGTAACTAATATTTGCCAACTTAGAGAGCACATGTTTGAAAAACAACTGGTTTTAGAGTAAGCCCTGAGTTATTTGCACAAAATTGGATTGCAGTTCCTCCTGTTTTGAGCAAGACTTGGTGCTGCAAAGAGCCCACATGAGGCCTAAGGAGAGAGTAGGGTAAATACAAAAATACTTGTGACTTTAATAAATTCACTTGCCAGATAGATGAAGAAAGAACGTTTTTTTCCAGAAAGAGCCTCTAGTTTGAAGATGAGACTGTATCCCAGGGTTGAATTTTGGTGGTGACTCCTCAGTGGCAATGTGTGAATAATAAGCTCAGGATCAAGACTATCTGCTTTAGGAACATTGCAAATGGAGGAATGGAGTGCCCTTGCTTCACAGGTTCAGCTGGGAAGGAAGTCTGTGCTTTCTGGACTGCAGGGCAAAAAGGAAAGTGCTTCCTGGAGGTATAGGCAGAGCGGACCAAGAAGAGTTCCAGAAACAGATGGGGGTAGATGCATTGTATCTCCCCATCAGCCATGTCTCCTGTTTTCTCCTATTTCCTATTATCCTCAACCTTCTGGAAGAACAACTCAAGTGCTGCCAGTGTTGTAGAGCAGAGATTAACAAATGGATAAAGTCTCCATCTTTACTACTCCAAAGTTTACAAGTAATACAGTGAGCTACTGTGAGCTGCAAATTATTAGGAAGGAGAAAGAGATCACACCATTCCATTTTTCTGCTAACAAAAAGTCTGTGTTGAAAGGTAGAGACCAAATCTCTGCCCCTCATGGAATGCCATCCTGTGGATCAGAAGTGATGTGGAGGCAAGGTTACATCACAGTGATAATGAACCCTTTTCAGTGCCTCCCTTTCAAACAACTGCTTTGTACTCATTGCAGTCTGGGCAATGCAGAAAGACCGGGGTTACTCAACATACTGCCTCCCAAACACCTCATCAGATAAATACACTGTGTTGCAGCAAAGGTGGAAATAAGAAAGTCATGCGCAGCGACTCAGAAGTCATGCTCGGGGTAAGCAAATAATAGAGCGGAGAGGGAGAGAATTGAGCTGCTGCATGGGCCTGGCAGAGGGAGTGTTAGAAGTCAGGGCTATATGAACATGACATGCATATGGCCTTAGTAATAGACGATGATTAGAATAGACAGGATGCCTAGGAGGACACAAGTAAGGTGTTGGATAACAACTTATTAAATGTCAAGTGAATGAAAATGTCTTCTACACCAGGTCAGGTGAGTGATAATTAATTCTGCCTGTGTCAGCAAAGTGGGTAATAACTTACAGTTGAAAAGCAGTTACATGAGGCTAGACAAGATAACTGTATTGCCTGGACATTTGGAGTAAGAGACATAGTTTGCATGATTACATGGTTACGCTGCCCAAATTGCCCCTGCTCATGGTGGGGAAAGAGTGAAACTGGGGCGTGGGGGTAGGGATGTTGGGACTAGTTGATCTTTAAAATCTCTTTTAACCCAAGACATTTCATTCTGTGATTCTAAAACCATGAAGACTATTCTTGAATTTAGAGAATAGTAAATTAATGCAGTTAGAACATTGAAGTTAGACTTGAATGGCTTCTATAACATGGGAAAATGAATAAAAAAACAAAGGTTACATAAAATGTAACATGTGGGTGTAGTTTAACGGAAAATGAGTGATGAAATAAAGTCTCCCTAAGACAAAACACAGACAAGGACATGATTACCTCTAGCCTAGACTTCTTGCTCACCAGAATTTGGAACATATTGTTTCTTCATTCATCCTTATCTGCTTTCTAGTACCAAAGATCTATTGCTCTAACATTCCTTCAAAAAGCCTGCATTACCCTGGGAAGCTCATGGATAATCAACACCTTTCACCATATGGCTGGTTCTTGTTCTCTTCTGTCTGAAGCAGAAGGCTGCTGGCCCCTTTTTGATTGAATATGATGGTCTGAAAGGTCTTTTCCAACCTCCACAGTTCTATGATTTTCTTCATCTGTTTGGAAATACTTTTTAGCTATTTGTCTCTGATTTTTTTTTTTTTTTTAAAGCTCAAGAACCAGAAAAGTGACTTTAATATTTCAGGGCTACAGAATGATAAGAGTATCAGAATGGTTCACCAACAGTTTTGAACATGAAGAAGTTCCTCTCTTCAACTTAAACTTGCTTCCTCTTGGGAACAGTTCCTCAACAAGTGGGCAAGATGAATAATTTATTAAGGAGCTTCACTCTCCAAGATTTTAAGAATGAATTGAGCTGAGATAATAATTGACAGCAGATTACAAGTGCTGTATTGAGCTTGCTTTTCTTTCCTCCATTCCACCACCTCTTTTGGTTAGGAAGGATGCAGGGAAGGGTTGTTTTCAGGAAAGAGTTCTATTAATGACAGGTTTGCAGGAACACATGTAGAGAACGAGTATGTTTTTTTAATATTGTCTCTTTGATAGGTATAATACACTCTTCTATCAAACCAATGGAAGGAATTCTTCCATATTTCTAAAGGCCATGGGACTTCAGAGTGTCACTTAGCCACTATCAACTTTTATTATTTGATCTGACTCTTAAGGCATTGGCAGTTGCAATTAGTCAATATATGTATCCAGAAAGACAAGCATCAATAATGTCAGCCAAAAGAGATATGTGAGTAGCTTCTGTATATAGATGACATTTGTTACCACTGTGGAGACTGAGATGAATAGCTGTGTGTGACCAGGCTCAGACCACAGGCTCTTCATGTCTGCCTAAGGGTACCTTAATGGCTGTTTGTCCGTCTACTCTAATAGACATTTTTTAACTTTTCCAGGAAGCTGCAATTGGTGTGCTGCTTAGTTCACTGAGCAGACTCAGGCTACAATAAACTCTTGCTACAGAAAGTATAAAAGAAAGCAGTAAGCAACTCAGAGGTGGCAGGAAATAGCAGCTGGGCCAACACTGCTCAGGTCAACTGCTAATAGCAAGTTGGAAAGGTGAGACACAAAAGCCAAAAGAATGGATTAAAAAAACTGAACAGAAAGCCCTCCAATTAAACCTTATATGTTTAAAATTATTTTGCAGCTTCACTCAAAAATGTAATGTAGAGGCTATAGTATTTAAGGAGGAATCCATCTTAGTTGGACAACTAAATGGAGGGGAGACCCTGGTAACAGAGGACACTGAGAAGGCAAAGTTACTGAATGCTTTCTTTGCATTGGTTTTCACTGACAAGACCAGCCCTCAGGAAACTCTGACTCAGGAAACCAAGGTAAAGGAATGTTGGGAGGAAAACTTTCCCTCAGTCAGAAAGGAGAGGGTTAGAGAACACCTAGGCAAACTTGAAATCCACATGTCCACAGTCCCTGATGGGATGCATCCATGAGAGCTGAGAGAGCTGGCGAACTCCATAGCGAGACTACTTGTGATCATCTTTGAAAGGTCATGGAGTTCAGGAGAGGTGCCTGAGGACTGGAAGAAAGTAAATGTAATTCTGGTCTTCAAAAAGGGCAAGAAGGAAGACCCAGGGAGCTACTGATCAGTCAGCCTCACCTCAATCCCTGGAAAGATGATGGAGCACCACGTTCTAGAGGCCATCTCTATCCGCATGGATGACAAGAAGTTGATCCGGAGTCATCAGCATGGATTCACTAAAGGTAAATCATGCTTGACCAACCTGATTGCCTTCTGCAACAAAACAGCTACCTGGATGGTTGAAGGGAGAGCACTGGTTATTGTCTACCTCGACTTCAGCAAGGCTTTTGACACTGTCTCTCACCATCCTATTTGGCAAACTAAGAAAGTGTGGACTGGATGAGTGGACAGTGAGGTGGATTGAGAACTGGCTGAATGGCAGCTCCCAGAGGGTCATAATAAGTGGCACGGGGGCTAGTTGGAGGAGTGTCATTAATGGTGTCCTTCAAAGATCGATACTGGGCCCAGTATTGTTTAGCTTATTCATCAATGACTTTGATGAAGGGGTAAATGCCTCCTCCGCAAGTTTGCTGATGACATGAAGATAGGAGGAGTGGCTGATATCCCCGGAGTGCTGTGCAGCCCTCCAGGAGGACCTCTACAGGTTGGATAGATGGGCAGAAAACAACCATCTGAAATTCAACAAAGGCAAATGCAGGGTCCTGAGCTTGGGGAAGAATAACCCCAGGCACCAGTACAGGCTGGGAGCCAACCTGCTGGAAAGCAGCTCTGCAGAGAAGGACCTGAGGGTCCTGGTGGACAACAAGTTGTCCATGAGCCAGCAGTGTGCCCTTGTGGCCAAGCAGGTCAATAGTGTGCTGGGATGCACTGGGAAGAGCATTACCAGTACACGATCTTGACCCTCTGTGCAGAATTAGTGAGGTCACATCTGGAGTGCTGTGTCCAGTTCTGGGCTCCTCAGTACAAGAGGGACTTGGAGCTCCTGGAGCTGGTCCAGCAGAGGACAAGAAAGATGATTATGGTACTGGAGCTTCTCTTACAAGGAAAGGCTGAGAGAGTTCAGCTGTACAGCCTTCAGAAGAGATGACTGAGCGGGGACCCCATCAATGTTAAAAATATATCTGAAGGGAGGGTGTCAAGAGGATGGAGCCAGGCTCTTCTCAGTGTTGCCAAGCAATTGCACAAGGGACAATGGGTAGAAACTAATGCGAAGGAAGTTCCACCTGAACATGAGGAAGAACTTTACTGTGCAGGTGACCAAGCACTGGAACAATTTGCCCGGAGAGGTTGTGGCGTCTCCCTCACTGGAGAGATTCAAGAAATTTCTGGATGCAATCTTGTGCCATATGTCCTAGGATGATCCTGCTTGAGCAGGGATGTTGGACCAGATGACCCTCTGTAGTCCCTTCCAACCTGACCCATTCTGTGATTCTGCAATCTCCTGTCCTCCCCGAGACATTTGTGATCTCTCTGTGTCCTTGCTCTTACTTAGTCTTAAGAAAAATGAGTATTCTCTTTCCTTCAGTGTTTTCACAGAAAAGCACATACAGATCAATTCTTGAGTACTATCTTTTCTCTTTAATTGAGTAGAATGACAATAGTGACAAAATCAAGTAGCAAATTTGGTATTTTATAAAGAACTAGGAAATGCTATTTTGAGAAAACTGTTGATGTTTTCTTAAAATAGAAAATTTAATGAACAATTCAAAATGCTAGGATATTTTTCCAGGAGGAAGGATTCTGTATCACCTCTTGTAATTGCTTATCATTCCAAACATTCAAAAATCATTGAGTGGTCATCATTTAAATCCATGTTAATGGACAAACACAGAACTTATCTTGCAGAGGGAATCAAATGTTGAGAGAAGTAATGTGTGTTTTAATGGACTCAGTGATGAGTATATTAAAAGATGCAGACCCTGTATCTTTTAAATAAAGTTGCTACTGTTACAGATGGATTTGTACACACTTTTTGAAACTCTAGATTCTATATTAAAACATTTCAAACAACTTCACTGAAACATATCAAGCAAAAGATTTAATTCTTCACAGTTAACATCTCACTATTGAGGATGTAAGTAAAATCATGAATCGGGTCTAACTCTGGCCAGCTCCTCTAACCCTGCTCAGCTTGGTCACAGTCCCCTTGCCAATTGGACAGATTGCTTCTGCCTTGCCCGGAATTTTCTTGATCTTCTCTCCTGAGTGGCAGCTGCTGGCACCCTGCAAGCATGGGAACTTGCTGGTGTATTGTGGCTCAGACACAGAAGATGCTGGAGCACAGCAGAAAAGCCAGGTGAGACTGCTAACTGAGGATGAAGAGCCCTCCACCAGGTCTGAAGGTCTAATGAGTTTTTTAATTAGTTTCTCTCCAAATAACTAGCCCACATGTCATTTTCTGCCTGGACTGCATTGATGAACCTGACTACAATGGCAGAATATTAAAATACTCAGACATGTGCTCATAGCCAGTGATAAGTAAATTCATGTGCCGTCACAGCCACTTCTCCATGATGTCAAGCCGGAGAAGGCAGGAATATCCCACATAAACAAAAAATCTAAATTACTTCCTTGAGGTTGTGACTAGTGCTTTAGTCCCCCGGTCTTCCCATCTGACTCTGCCTGGACTTAGTTAGCATGAGCACCATATTAGGTCAGACCTGAAGCCGGCCGCATTTCACTGTGCCCTGAGCCCAGGATAGGGTTGGGAATGCTGTGCTGAGGTGTCTGACATGGATCTGTCTAGGCAACCTCCCATCCAAGAGGTAGTACATATTGTCACACGTGAGTTGGCACCTGGAGTTTCTCTGCCTCTGCAACATCACTTACACCCATGAAGAGTAACCAGTTCATGAGTAGCAGATGTATTTCTGACGTATTTCTTTGGGTTCAAAGTTTTTTTAGACTGGAATAATTTAAAATACCACACTGTTAATAGTGACAGACATTTTCAGGAGCAACCACATTTCTTACTGCTCTGTTGTTTAGTAAGTGTATTTCTTATTAATTTCAAGTATCCCACTTTGTGTTATAACTGAAGACCTCTTGGCAGTTTCTGTTTGAGCAACATATCTCAGGCTGTCTCAGCATTCTCTACAATGAATATGTTACTCCACTAGCATTACCTATCACATTTTTCTCAGAATAAAACTTTAGTCTTGTTTTTATCATATATATTTTTGAGAAGTGTTGGGGCTATTCCATTAGAATTATTTCTCTACGCATTCAGCAGAAATCTGATGTGACATTTCTTGTTCCAAATGTCCCTGCATTGCAGAGAGCATTCTGTGCATCTTTGCAGTGTGAAGGATGCCTGTGTCTGCAGAGGAGCATTTTATACCAGCCCAGGCTGCTGCACCTGGTGATCATGGCAGCTCCAGACAGGTGTGCTCCTCCTCACCAGCAGAACTGGCAGACACTGCTATGTAGGTCTCATGTCACTGAAGGATGAAAGACCTAAAATTTTACACATGCTTGTAGTTTTTCCTCAGGGTGAATACTTAAGCTGAGCAACAGAGATGATCCTGTAAATACTGGGATTTGGTTTGACTAGAAAATCTTGCTTCTACTTCCCCTTGCATCTTTCTGGTGTTTCAGAGGAGGCCAGAGCTTTTCAGGAGCCTGGAAAAAGGCAGCTGTAAGGGAGAACCATAGAGCATGTAACTTAAAACATCCCCTTTATGGTCAATATTGTGCAAACAATCATTATAAAAAAAGAATTTAAAAGAAAGAAAAAGGAGGAAGGAGAAAAGAAGAGAGGGAGAGGGGAGGGAGAGGAGAGGAGAGGTACTAAGTTGACCTGTTAAAAGACTTAAAAAGGCTGACTTGATTGGGTAGTTGTGCAATACGAGGATCCATTACAGGACAGAAAGGATCGGTTTGCAAGACATCACCATCAGACTCCTTGATTCAGCGTCTTTATTGAGCAACACAGATGCCAGGGGTGATGAGGAAGGATACAGTGTGTATATGGAAATGCATGATCATTTCTTAAACTCTCTGCAATTATTAAAACATCAACCACTACAATAACCTGCTCACCCAGTCTAACATTCCCTAACTGATTTCTTGGCCATATCTCAACATGCAAACCTGGATTTCAAGGGCAGATAATGATATTCTTTAATGGATTCAAGGAGGGTATCTCAGGCTCCAGGGAAGTAAAATAAAGCCCAGAGACGTGTGAGATCTTGACAGACAGGCTGCCATAACCTGTGTCGTTGGCCAAGCAGATGGAGGTAGGTGTGATAAGAGCAGAAAAAAGTGTAATGGCTATCAGAGTACTGGATCCAAGAATGTCATCCAAATGTGCACAAAAGTTTTTGATCAACTCGGTTTTGGGAAATGGAAATTTCTTATTACTGCACAACTGAAAATGCCTGCTTGTTAACCAGCTAGTTGTTGCTGTTTCAACTGGAAATAAACTTTTCAAATAAAAGTATAACTCTGTGTAAACCAGATGTCCTGGTTTGTCATTCTCAGGAGAAGTTGTTCATTGCACAACTACATCGTGACAGTGTGAGAAGCCAGGTCTATGGATTTCTACCATGAAAAAAATAATGGCATAATCTTCTCTTTAGCATCATTATAGGAAATCTTTGGTCAGAAGGAAACCAGAAAATCCTGCTAAATCTTTTTCATGAAGTAGATCAGCTGCTATCTGAATTATAGTAGCCCAAACTGATGAATTACACATGGCGCTGACATTAAATCTTGATGTGTCTAGCTCTTTTTTGGTTTTTAAATATGTCTACCCTCTGTTGGCGAGTCAGCATGTGTTGTCACAGGTCAGTTGCCTAATTTTAACCACTAATGGAGCTTGCTTACACTGGGATGCAGATTCAGGCCAGAAATAGGAAGCCAAGTGATGGTCATATGTCTGACAAGGAGCTGGGCAGCAGGCCAAAACACATTTGAGCTGGATGGAATTTCTTGCCCCTGTGAAAATGCAGTGCTAAATCTTCCTCCCCCACTCGCCTCTTTACACACAAGTGGATCCCTCTAGTACAGTGAACTGTCACCCGAAACTAACAAGGAGGATGTGTCTCCCAGCAATCCGAGCTTCGGTCAAAAGTTCACCACTTGCCAGCCCCCCTATGCCAACTTGGACCAAGATTTCTGGAATGGTTAGAAAAATATTTTAATGTAATTCACCTTGCTATGCTATTTCATTAATAACCTCTAAAAATGCAAAGAGTGCGGCCTTAAAATTCCTTGACATCCTCAGCATATGACTAATAATAATGAAACTTTCTCGCTCTCAGCAGAGCCACTCTGTGAATGCTCTGTTTTCCCTGGAGTTTCATGGAGCCTTTAGCAAATGTGGTACATTTGCCATGTCCATTTTTTACAGCCTAGTAACTGCTGTTCAGCCAGGCTTGCCTGAGCTGGCTCTTTGTCCAGCCCACTGCACTGCACTCTCCTTTCTCCCTGCCCTGTGCTATTTTTCTCACAAGAATATTTTGTACAGGCATAATTTGGACGTGCGTGAAATACTCCTTTACACATTACGTCTTTCCTATTTTCTCTTTATCTGTTTTGAGTCCAGTCTCTCAATGTCTTCCAAAATATGTTGTCCATGCAAAGCATGGAGTTGTTACCAGCCCGGGTCTGTGTGTGCTCCATGCTGTGCTGAGTAAAAAGGGCTCAGCCCTCAGATGGGGACAGAGCATGTCTGACATGCCATTATATAACATGAAACCAATGTATACAAGACGGTCTTTAAAAGTGCATTTTACAGAGATCCTTATTTCTATATCTTGCTTCAAGCATTTCTTTCTAAAATAGCCATTTAGGAGTCAGTGGATAAGACTCTGGTCACTAAGGGTAAGTCCAGGGCTACAGGATTTCTTTTCACACCATGTCTGCATTCAGACTTCTAGGACCAGGACTTCATAAACCACTGGATGGTATCTAGAATATAATTAGTTCTAGATTAACATTTACTTTTTACCCATATGGAAAAAGCAGTGCAACGACTGTTTCATTGTCAACACCTCCCAAATCAGTAACAAAACAAAAAAATTTTTTAAACCCTGTAGCAAGGCCTGATTATGGCCCATACAGTGTACTCTCTATCGGTCCTCTGTAAGTCTGTCTCCAGTGCATACCCAAATCTCATGGGATCGTGTTCCACAGCTCCCAGTACACACAAGCATTTGGAGACTCCATGCTAGGTGATCAGAATAGATTCTTTATCCAAAAAAAGCCTCCTTTGGACCTGGGAAGTGTGCAAAAACATGGTACTTCTTCAGATCTGGTGTTTTTCCCACTGTGAGAAGCAGTTCAGATCAAATCAAGAGCGCTACCAAAAACCATGAGAGGTTGTAATGCAAACATACTCTCTTTAACAAGTGTTGCCAGAGAAATAGTTCCCTCAGGGCCATCCCTTGCCATGCTGAACTGCCCAGCCACCCTATTCTGCATTGAAGGATCTGTTCATAGCACAGTTGTACCACACCAGAGGCAAACAGGCAGATTCAGAAAAGTGTAGAAAGGGGAATTGGCTAAAAATTGTTTTTAGAGCCAGATGAGCTTCCACTGTGTTAATTCTAAATTATCACTTTCATAATGAATCCCATTTTTTCCTAACCCAGCCCGGTGCCTACCTCAATTAACAGTTCATTTTTAGATTAAGGTTGTGCCATACGCACTGAGAATTTATTTCCAAGAACTTCACACACTAGCAGATGTAATCTAACACAGGTGAGGCTGACCAGCAGAAGAGTTTTCCAGAGGTGAAATGGAGATGGAATATTTTTTTCCAAAATACTTCCATATCTGCTCAGTGTTTTCCTATTTGTTCAAAAATTTGGCCCAGAGGAAAAAAAATTGAGCATTCCAACCTCTTCAGAAGGAAACAAAAATGGGGAAAAAGAAACAAAAATTTATCAAGACAATTTAATGACATTTTAAAGTCCAGAATATTCAGGGACAGCTGTAAATATTTTCAGCCCCAGTTGCCACGGATTTTGTAGTAATAAAAAAATTGGATTTTGGGAGAGCAGTTTTCATGCCATGGTCATTTGATTTGATTTGTAGAAAACAGACAGAGGCTAGCTTTCCTCTAAAATATGGGCAGTTGTTATGCATCCACCAAACACTGCCACATGAACACAAACATTGCTTTGGGGTTTTTTCTGCATAGGTTTGGCCAATGTGTCCATTCACTGTTTATAAAACAGTGGTATGTGGTGCAGGAGCAACTGCTGTCAGAGTGGGTTGGAAGTGTTCTCCTGCAGGGACCTTCTTTCCAAGATGTCTAGGTGAGAAATAAAGACCTGCTTCTGGTACCTTCTGTTTCAGAAAAATATCATCTACTGGCCTGGCCACACTCTTTATGTTAAGTCACTTCTTGAATTGAATGTTAGATTCCACCATTTTTTAAGGAAAACGTACTTTTCCCTGTCTTTCATGAACAGTTTGTTGGTTTCTGACAATCTTGATCTTCAAACTTTCAATGTGGTTATCAGAGAAAGAAAAAGAATATTTGTGTGTATATCTATCTGTGTAGTGTATATGCACCTATGTGTGTGCACGGATATTTGTATAGATATACATGCATACACTTTTTAACCACTTTTACTCTCTCACAACAAACTGTCCACTTGTAACAGCATATGTAACAGCACTGTCAGAATATGTTTTTCTGGCATTACATCCCATGCGACTGGTACACCAGTGGGGTGCCATTCCGAGCAGGCAAAGTCCCCATTTACGCAGAAAAGCCAAGTGCACATGCACTGTACGCAAGCTGATCAGTGGAAAGTAGTCAATATATAAAAATTAATCAAGAAAACAGTCTTTTAAAGGAGTTGGGTATGTAACAAGTGTTGCTACAGGCTGATTCTTACTGCACTTGCTGTTGACCCATAGTGCCAGCCTTCAATCAATGTGCTTCTGAAAACTTCTGCTCTTCTGGAAACCAAACTTACTCCTGCACTGATTTTCTTCTCCCTTCCCCGCCCACAGCAAACCATTTCCTTGTTTACCTTGTTGCTCACTGTGGGTTCAGCAAGTCTGTGAAGCTGGAAACCTCAGTGCACATGGGAGCAGGCTGTTAGAAGCATTTTTCACACATCAACAAGACCTGCCTTGTGTAGTTTTACATAGCATGGTGTGAAAGAAGGTTATAACAGCCAGCTGGCCATCCACACCGAGAATGCTGCTTATGCAGGGCTGAGATGAGGGTGCAACTTCCTAGGAAAATGTCCCAATCCAAACTGGGCCTGGAGACATGAAGGACTCCTGCTGAAAGCACACACACACACACTGAGGTCTCATCACAAAACTAAAGGAACCACACTAGGGTCTTCAGCTGGCTCCAGCAAAAAAAGGTGGAAAGGAGGACTCTGGCAGGGAAGGGAGAGGCAAGTTCCCCCCTGTGACAGAAGGATCATCGCTAGAAAGCAACACCATCAGGGAAAGCCCAGTCAAAACTATCAAATACAATGGAACTAAATGGTGATCAGCTGTAGTGCTTATTGTAATCAACCTGTGCGAGGGATTTTTAAAGATGTTAATGTTCCCAATGCATGCAGATTTCCAGTCTTCCTTGAAAATAAATTTTAAAAAAACAAAAAAAGTGAGAGAGAGAGAAATATTGACAGTAGAGCTGTGGGAATTTGTTTTAGGTTTGGATCAAGTGTTTCTATAAAAGACAACCTGGAAACATAATGAGTCCCTAAAGGAGGGGAGGTGAATCTTGTTGATGAAATGGATACATATTGGCTTTTAGGCTACTCAGCCGCCATAAGCCAAAATGTTCTTTCCTGTTCTCAGTTTAGAATTTCCCCCATCATATGTCTTAGGTCTGAAAGTTTGGCTTCTGTATATTAGTTGCCTTCCCTTTCCATTATATCCCTCTCAAACTGTCTCTTCTTAGGTATTTGATAATTGTGAGAAATTTGTACAACAGGCTACTATGTAGGTAGCTAGGAAATGAATAAATAATCTTGGTAGGAATAATCTATCAGATACATAAACTACAACTTCCAAAACATTTGGAGGTCTTCAGTGTGAAAGACACGGTATATATTTTGTGCATGTTTTCATATGCATTTTAAATATTTTTTTTTTCTTTCCAAAAAGCAAAAGAATTGACTCTTTGTGCTGACAAAGCAAGTTGTAACCAACTTACATTTTAGGACAAATGGTGAGTACAGAGGAACATAGTTGAAGAAATAAATGTGTGGACATAAAGATAATTGCCTTTTTACTAAGTCAATGGGGATGGTAGCATAATTTTATCTGCTTGGTGTTTCATGTATGTGTGGCATAAGTACTTTAGCGTGTGCTCTCTGAGACATAGAAGAAAACATGGTTCTGGCTAAAGCACATAAAAGTATTTGGATAAAAACATGCAGTTTTATGTCCTTTGAATTGTTCATTTTACCCTTGTGCCAACTTTCATCTCCCCAGAGGCTGTGAGGCATCACAACTGATTTAAGAGATTAACACTGATACAGTTCATGGAGCAAAAGTCATCTTGTTTTTCTCAAAGAAAGAAAGTATGTAGCAGGATGCCATGAAGTGTTTGCCCTGAGCAGGACAAACTGGAGAACCATGAGCTGAAGACCACTACCCTATTTGTATGGAGTGACTGACTTCTGATAACATGCCAGGGTAATGCCAAAAGTGACATGAAAAAGAACTGGCAGCCAAACTCTGAAGCTCCAGTGAAGAGCAGTTCACAGACCCCAAACTGGGTGGCAGCAGAAAAAAAGCAGTGTAGCCATAATTCTGCACATGCAGAAAGCAAGGCAAAAGAGAATATAGGAAGAAATGTTATAAGACACCTTTTGCAATATTGGCTGCAAACAGTGTAAGAGCCCTTGCAGGTCAGTGAGCATGGCACCTGGTGTGTTTTGCTGGATAGTAAAAGTTGTTCTCCACCAGGAGAACATGCTCTCCTGGGAATGAGCACAATGCCCATTAATCTGTGTGTGGTTTCCCCTGGAACATGGCAGCAAGCTGTTCTCCATATGGGAAGAGACAGGAGTGGTGTCCCACGCTGCAGGAATGCGAGGACTGTGGAGTTTGCTTGGTGTTGGAAGGCGAGAGACTGAAATATGGTTTGGCACGTGCCGGCTGGAAAGACATGCTGAAAGACAAGCTTCTGTCCTTGGGTGTGCAGAAGGCTGGGACAAAGCACTGAGAGTGTGGAAGAAAAAAGAGCTATAAGGGGTTCCTGAGTATCCTGCTCTTCCTCTGGAGCATGTAGCTGATGACAGGCTTTCCCCAACAGTTTTTCCTTGCCCGTTTCTGATTTCCCTGGAAATCACCCTTAGCCCCTGCTTCATTTGCCTGGTAAGCAACTACCAGCCTGCCCCAGGAAGGTGCATAAGAGCTCCTGAAGGCAGCAGCATCCCTGCACAGCAAAACCAGCAGAGCCAGATTCCAGTCTTTTTTTCTGATTGAAAATAAAGCAACAAATCCAAATAAGAGACACACAGACTGGTAAAATTGTCCCTGTGACCAGCAATAGACAATATAACAAAAATTAATGTCTTAATGGTGAACAAGCCAGTTTATTTAATGCAGCAGTTGTATAATTTCAACAGACAGGGACAGAGAAATAGCTTTGAGCTGTCTTCCTGTCGCACTCTGCATTTTGCCAGCTCTTCAGGTTTCATGCTCTCCTCTACAATGGACTGTTCTCCCATGTGACCAGTGTGCTATCCATGAGTTAAAAATCAATTTCTGAAAGATGTTATACAGAAAGTTATGCCAAATTCTGAGCCTAAATTAAGTCCTGTCTATTAATTTCTTGTGAAGCAGCAACTCCAAGTATAAGCCATCCCATCTGCTTGGCTCTTATGAGCCATATCCAGAACCTCAGGAAAAACTTAAAGGCAATTTTTAAAGTTTTCCTCAACTGGATTATCTTTTTGAATTGAAAAAATTGCATTCTGTTACTTTGATATAAAAACTGGACCTTCATTTCAAAAACTTGTTTTGTTAGGACAGTATCTCCATCAGTTAAATTCAGAAGACTAGAGGAACTTTAATGCACACAAGCCTTCTTTAAAAAAGAGCGCATCACATCAGAGGTATGAAAATGGCTTACTTTTTCTAAATTCATGGCTCTTCCCTCCTGTACAAACTCACTGACTGATTCATATATATATGTAAAACACTTTGCAGTCCAGAAAAGTGCCCATCTCAGCATAAGTAAGGATTCTTCTTTAAAAAGTACAACCACCCTTGAAGATCCCAGCATATCACTCCTATGCACTTAATGATCTGCCTTAAATGTTGTGCTTATTGCGTGGGATTTCGTTTCATTCATCCTTATTCTAATAATTTTGTGTACAAGCAAGGGACAGGGGCACAGACTACATGTGTCCTCAATAGAGTCTGGAGCACTGTTATTTATTACAAATTATTCATGTACACAATAATTCCTTATCTTTCCATATTTAAAGAAATAAATCTACACAGACACTAATATGAAACTAAATGTTTTCATCTGGGCTACAATATGACTATGTATACACGAGTTTCTGGTGGACTGGGCTACAATATGTAGGTATTATGATGAAAATCAAGTGACGTTTTCTTTTGTCCCCTTCTCCCTCACACAGTGCATACCTATAGTGTCAGTACCTTCCTTCACTCTTTTGTTACTGTCTTCCTCTCTCTTTTTTGCTTGTTTTTGCAGTGTCATTTCTAAAGGTGGAGTTGGATTTTGAAGCTATGAAGACTAAGTTCTCTACTAGACATGCCGGAAAAAAAAAAAAAAAA